>JAVKPL010000958.1:0-15587 GCA_032173675.1 Gastrolobium villosum
TGTGCCCTGTACCTTGGTTAGATTACATATATTAAAATCATCTGCGACTTACATGTTGGAAGAGGAAGCGGAGGATTGGTGGACTAATACTGTGCAGCCTTTAGAAGCTGAAGGCCGGGAAATTACATGGCGAGTTGTTTCAACACTGTTCTTGGACAACTATTTTGCCTAGGGAGGCTCAAGGAAAGGAAGCAGAATGAGTACAACAATTTGAAGCAAGGGTCAATGTCTATTGATCAATATTTTGCCAAGTTCAATGAATTGGTGAAATATGCTAATTATGGGAGAGCCTTACCCTCTTCAGCTGAGATGACCTCCAAGTTTCAGTGGGGTCTGAATGAGAAGATGTCTCGGAAGATGTCAAACTGTGACATCCAAGAGTTCAGCCGGTTTGTGAACCAGTGCCGGAAGGTAGAAGAGGTATATGGTGTGTCCAGTACCAAGAAGCCTTCTGAGGCCCAAGCACCTACTTCCAATAAAGCAACGGGCTCTGGTTATTGGAAGAATAAAAAGATGAAAGATAAGAAGCTGAGTGCGAACAACCCAGCAAATATATTCAAGAGGCCGGGGACTCAGAAGAATTTTTTTGATAGAGGACCTCCTCCTAAGTGTAAAGGATGTGGGAGGGAGCATAGAGGCCAGTGTGCCACCGGTGAAATTATATGTTATAAATGTGGAAGGCCCGGCCATTACTCAAGACAGTGTCCCCAGACTGAAGTGAGGACTATGGCAGTTCAAGCTGCGGCTGTTCCTGTTTCTGTTGTTCCTCCCATGATCGAGGCACAGACGGTTGGTAGAGTATACACCATGGACCGTCAGCAATCAGAAAAGGCTCCAAATCTTGTGAAAGGTATAATTTATATTGATAATATGGATATTGAAGTTTTGTTTGACTCAGGAGCTACACACTCCTGTATGTCTGATTTCATGGCCTTTGGGCTAAACTTGCAAATGTACGACATTTCTCCTCCAATGAAAGTGGTGACTGCTACTGGAGAGGAGTGTTACACATCAGTAATATGCAAGGATGTGGAATTTAAATATGAAGGCCGAGATTATGTGCTGGATTTTATTTGTTTGCCGATGATCAGTCTTCAAGTTATCTTGGGAATGAATTGGTTATCAAAGAACTGTGTTATGATAGACTGCTGTGGAAAAAGAATTGTGCTCTCTGCTGATGATTCTACTACTAGTTCTTCCCCATATCTATCTGTGCTGCAGGTTAGAAAGGCTTTGAGGGCCGGGGCATTGGGATATGTCTTTGTGGGGGGTTTAGTGGATGGAAGTCATGAGGAGATTGACAATATTCCCGTGGTGAAGGAGTTTGTGGATGTGTTTCCGGATGAGATTCCGCAGCTTCCACCTCACAGAGAGATTGAGTTCACCATTGATTTGTTGCCTGGTGTGGGACCCATTTCTCTGGCTCCATATCGGATGTCACCACCGGAATTAGCCGAGTTAAAGAAGCATATTGAGGAGCTTTCGGCTAAGCAGTTTATTAGGCCTAGTGTGTCCCCGTGGGGAGCACCAGTGATCTTTGTTAAGAAGAAGGACGGTAGCATGAGATTGTGCACTGATTATCGTCAGTTGAATAAGGTTACTATTGAGAACAAGTATCCTCTCCCTCGCATAGATGATTTGCTTGATCAGTTGAGGCGTGCTTGTGTCTTTTCAAAGATTGACTTGAGGTCAGGTTATCATCAGATCCGAATTAAGTAGGAAGATATTCCGAAGACTGCTTTCCGATCTAGATATGGACATTATGAGTATCAGGTAATTCCATTTGGACTCACTAATTCTCCGGCGGTGTTTATGGATTATATGAATCGTATTTTCAAACCGTTTCTGGATCAATTCGTGATTGTGTTTATTGATGATATCCTGATATATTCCAAGAGCAAGGAAGAGCATGAGAATCACTTGAGAACTGTGTTGCAAATCCTCAGAGATAAACAGCTGTATGCAAAGCCGTCTAAATGTGAATTTTGGCTTTCTCAAGTGCAATTTCTGGGTCACGTCATTTCTGCTGATGGGGTGGCGGTTGATTCTAATAAAATAGAGGCAATTATTGATTGGGAGAGGCCCAAGACTGTGACTGAAGTAAGGAGTTTCCTGGGTTTGGCTGGTTATTATCGGAGATTTATTAAAGGATTTTCGGAAATGATTTTGCCATTGACCCGTTTGACCCGGAAGGATACTCCATTTATTTGGACGCATGAATGCGAAGAATGTTTTCAGAAGATAAAGGAAAAGTTAACGACTGCTCCAGTGTTAGTACTTCCTGATCCGGAAGGTGAATTTGAGTTGTACAGTGATGCTTCTAAAAAGGGATTGGGTTGTGTGCTGATGCAAGATAGGAGAGTGGTAGCGTATGCTTCGAGGCAACTGAAACCTCATGAAGAAAAATATCCGACTCATGACTTAGAACTTGCCGCAATCGTTTTTGGATGAAACAGTGGAGGCACTTCTTGTATGGCATGAAGTTTGTCATATTTAGTGACCACAAGAGCCTTAAGTACTTATTCGATCAAAAAGAGTTGAATATGAGGCAACGACGGTGGACTGAATTCTTAAAGGATTACGATTTCGAATTGAAATATCATCCCGGCAAGGCTAATGTTGTAGCGGATGCATTGAGCCGAAAGTCAGTGAGCATGGCAAGCATGATGATGAGAGATTTTGATGTAATTGAGAGGTTCAGAGATATGAAATTGTCTGAAGTCTTTCCAGGCAAAATTTGTGACATCGAAATTACAAGAATTGAGAACGAAATGATGACAAAAATTAAAGATGCTCAGCTGCAAAATGAAAGTGCTAAACGACTGAAAGGTCAGAGTGGTGTATCCTGCAATGATGAGGGTATACTATTATATCAGGGTCGTATTGTTGTACCTAGACAGTTGACAGAGGAAGTGATGACAGAGGCCCATAGGGGTCAATTCACTGTCCATCAGGGAGCTACAAAGATGTATCAGGACCTAAAGATTAATTTCTGGTGGCCTGGTATGAAGAAATATATTGCTGAATTTGTCTCCAAGTGTCTCATATGTCAGAAGGTCAAGATTGAGCATCAAAAACCTTCTGGTATGTTGCAACCACTGGATGTTCCTGAATGGAAATGGGAGAGTATCTCCATGGATTTCGTAGTGGGGTTGCCGCGGACACAGGCTAGTTATGATTCTATTTGGGTAATTGTGGATAGATTGACAAAATCCGCACACTTTTTACCAGTTCGGGTAGATTTCTCTGCTGAGAAATTGGCCAGGCTCTATGTGAAGGAGATTGTGAGGCTTCATGGGGTGCCTGAGAATATTGTTAGTGATCGGGACCCGAAGTTCACTTCTCGCTTCTGGGGAGCATTGCAGGAGGCTCTTGGCACTCGGTTGAGACTGAGTACTGCCTATCATCCACAGACGGATGGTCAGACTGAGAGGACCATTCAGACGTTGGAGGATATGCTGAGGGCTTGCACTCTGGAGCAGGGTACGGCATGGGATCGATACCTTCCACTGGTTGAGTTTTCATATAATAATAGTTTTCATGCTAGTCTGGGTATGGCTCCCTACGAGGCCTTGTATGGTCGCAGGTGTAGGACACCTACTTGCTGGGCAGAGGTTGGAGACTCAGAGCGGTTTGGATTGGATTTTGTTCAGGAGACCACTGAACAGATTAAAATGATTAGGGATCGTCTGAAAAAGGCTCAAGATCGCCAAAAGAGTTATTATGATCTCAAGCATCGGCCTCTAGAGTTTGAGGAGGGAGATCATGTGTTTCTAAAATTGTCACCAGTTACGGGTGTGGGACGAGCCCTGGGAGTAAGGAAGCTGAGTCCTAGATTTATTGGACCCTATCAGATTCTACGTAGGGTAGGACCGGTTGCCTACCAGCTTGCCTTGCCTCCTCAATTATCCAATATACATGATGTATTCCATGTTTCTCAGCTAAGAAAGTATGTAGCTGATCCTTCTCATGTGGTTCAACCTGATGACGTTGAGATTCGGGAAAATTTGAAGACTCCAATTGGACCACTGAAAGTACTCGAGCGGGATGAGAAGAGGATGAGGAACAAATCTATTCCTATGGTGAAAGTCCAATGGGAAGGACGGACACCTGAAGAGTCGACTTGGGAGCGGGAGGACGAGCCTCTTCGTCAGTATCCTGAGTTTAAGGACAGGTATGTTCTTGATTTTGCGGACAAAATCGCTAAAAGGTGGGGTGACTATAATAGCCCAAAATAATTAATTAGCAAAATACATGTGATTAGATAATTAAGCATGTATTAGTGAGTAAAAGTAAGTAAATTCCCTTATAAAATTAATTGGGGTCACTTTTGAGGTAAAAAGTGTACTCTGTGAAAATTAAGAGGTATAAATGGGTGTAGACAAAAGTGCCCAAAATATAAAAATGGAAGTAGAAATATTCCTAGAAAAATATTCCAGACTCTTGGGTAAAGTTTGGTAATTAATGGAGTTGAATACATAGATGAACCGATACCCACTTAACCTGTGATAAGTGACAAGTCACTAAAGGAACCCAAAACCCTTATTTCCCTACCCAACCCCGTGCGCAGAAGGGAAAAGAAGAAAAAGAAGAGAAAAAAGAGAAGAAGAAAGGGAGAAAGGAGAAGAGAGGAAAGGAAGAGAGAAAAAGGGGAAAACCCTAGGGTGTGCAATCTTTGATGGTTTGGAGTGATTCAAAAGCCTAAACCACTTCAAATCTTCCCCTCTTTCACAATCCTAACTTGGATCTTGGTGGGGAGCTTTGTGGTTTGAGATTCTTCCTCCCAAAGATTCGACCCATTGGAGAAGTTGTTAGATTTGGGAACTTCTACCTCCATGGAAGCTTGAGGAGTAACCAATCCTTGGTTGTGCAACCATTAGTGGTAAGATTTCATCCTTTGAACTCTATTTTCATGAAGAATCCATGATTTAGGTTTTGGATGAATAGTGTTTTGGGGTTTATGGTTATGTGAGTAGATTGGTTATGTTCTAGGAAGATTGAGGCCTAGAGTATGTTGAGAAAAATGCTAGGAATGACATTTAATCGGTGAAAATAAGTTTATATAGTCATATGATTTTGTTTGGAAAATTACAAAATTATGCATTTGACTATGGTTTGGCTTGTTGGTGTAATCAATGGTTTGGTTTGGGTTGATTGTTGATATTGTCCATGTGATGCTTAGGATTGAGGCATTTGGACCAACCGTGAATAACCAACCGTTGGGGCAAGCTATGGAGCTCGGTTAGCTCCTTGAAGTTAATGTTGTGTTGTGAAGAACAAAGGTTTAGTTGGAAGCTTTGAGGTAAGCCTTCGGACCTTGGGTGTAATTCCCTTTATTGTTCCACCAAGCCCTGAACGGGTAATGGTGTGTTGTTGTATATAAATGCAATGAAATATTGTAATGCTTTGTTATACGTATTTGCATGCTTTGGTGTGACATAGGATGGTGTTTCCCTATGTTGGTATGTTGCATGACGATGCGTAAATCATACTTGGTAGTTTAGCTGGCCAGTAGGACTATTTGCATCTGAGTATCCTTAGGACAGCTCGAGAGCTCGAGGGATTTCTCCTGGAGATGTTGTGTACACTTGCATGGATATGTATTTGCTGCATTATTATTGTCATTGCTATTACACTGTTATTGAACTATGGGGTGGAGAGATGCTCCAAGGACCCCTGGTTTACTGGATATATTCGTATATCTCACCCCGTGTGGTTGGGGACCCCCTTTCAGGAAAGGATGCTGCAGGAGCCTCTGATGGCAAGTGGCCATATTTGAAGTGATTGGGCATATGAAGATATCGTGTCATTTGATTAAGCATGTTATTTTGTAGTTCACATGTATAGGATTGCTAAATGAGAATCAATTGTCATATGCATGCTATATTTATTTGGGTGGACTTAGCCTATGCTCATGCTTTTGGTATCTCTTTTGCTGATGGGAGCCAAGGAGTTGATCATAGTGTTTTGTAGCTAAGTCCCATGATTTGTAATTGAAACTTGTAATCATGATGTAAGGTGGTAATTATTGGATACATGTATATATGATGAAATGATATGCATGCTTCTCTTAGTGTATGAGTATCTAGAGAGACTAGAATTCATGTATTGAAAGGATTATATGATATAAATTAGGTGAAAGAAGACCTTTAGGTTGGAAAACCAATTAAAAACAAAGATACCCTGTCTTGTTCTCCAATTTTCGTATCCTATACGATAGATTTGGACCCTTGTGTCTTGATGGAAGTTGTAGATATGTTTCTTAGCTTTCCATAGAGACCAAGATTGTGTAATTTGGATAAGTATAACTCAAGTTATGGTTAAAACACCATAGGTAGGTCAAACTGCCCTGTTTTGGGTGCTTGCTCCAGACTGTCCACGCTTGGAGCGTGGGATCCACGCTTGGAGCGCCCACCTTCTGACTGTCCACGCTCGAAGCGTGGGATCCACGCTTGAAGCGTAGGGGTCCTGGGAAATTCAGCATTCCATTTCGTAAAAACCTCATAACTTGGGCTACGGTGCTCCGATTTGAGCGCGGTTTGAACCCACGCGTAAGTAATGAAAAATCCTATAATATTATGGGCAAATGGAGACCGTAATAAATGAAATGAAAGTATGGTATTAAGTTTTAAGTATGTTATTCCGCAATGCATTATGGTTATGGTCACGCAATTGGGTAATTTTAATTCGGCTTGCTTTAAAAGAAAAATTTAACCGGATTTAATTGCACCAATGTGATTGTAACTGCGCTTAATATCATAAGTCAATGTTAACAAACCGGTTCTAGAACGGGGTGTTACATCACACCCTCACAACCCACCCCCCTACTATGTGTTTGCAAGAAGGAGGAAGAATCATGGAGGAAAATGGTCCTAGACTCAAGAAATGAGGAGAGAACCAATGGAACAGTATTTGGAGTGCTGATCAGCCTCACCACTCACGTATAGAAGTTAGGTTTTTAGGGTTTTGTGCCATAAGTTGGTATATATAGGCCACATGGCCACTTAACGCGCAGTATTAGCATTAATAGCAGCGCAAAAGATATTGATCCCAAACTTTAGAAACAAAACCTACACATTTTTCTAAGATTTGTCATATTTTTATTTTATTTTATTTTTCGGAGCACCTTTCCGGTATGCGCTTTTCCATAGCCAGTATCAGTTTTGGCATCAGATCACTTTATTTTGACTTGAAACTTGTTTTACAAGTCTTACATAATATTCTAGTAATTATCATGCACTCGTTATAATTTTTCGGGATACTTTTCCGGTACGCATTTATACCGGGTAGCAGAACCGGTATCTGCGCTTTTCTTCCGAAAAGTGACTTTCAGCATTCTAACTCACTTACTATAATTATTTAAGCTAAATAATAATTATTAAGATCAATTATGGAATCATTTCCTAATTATCATAATTAATTCACTAATTATCTTAATTAGCGGTGCGAGTTCTTACGGTTCTCACCTTTTTTTTTCCCCTTTTTTGAAGGGATGTACCATACATCCGTAGCACAGAAAAAGGTCTCGTGGCCATGGATCCTAAAAAAATATAAAATGTCTTGAATTGAAAAAAAAAAATTAATACTACCTGTGTACCAAACTCGGTACACCCATTTTATAAATTTGGAAAATTTTGCAACGTGGTGGGAATTTTTTTTTTTTTTTTCAGAAATGAGAAAATTTTTCTTTTTAAATAAATGGATATACTGAACTCGGTACTGCGATGGTATTAAAAAAGTGCTCATTGAATTGACTATACCGAGAGATGTGAAGGGAGTAAAGGAATTTTAGGGGCTCATTGTATGCTATCGAAAGCTTATTGAAGGGTATAAGAAGATTGCAAAACCATTGACAAAATTGAATGAAAAGGAGGGGTTCCATTGGGAAGCAACATCCAAGAGGCTTTTGATGCCCTTAAAGAGAGTACTCACTTCATCTCCAGTACTTGCACTTCATAATTTCACACAGAAATCCAAGTTTGATTGCGATTCCTCTGGCACCAGGTTATGAGCATTATAGATGCAAAATGGAAGGCCACTTGATTTTCTATAGCAAGGCTCGATCTTTATCAAAATCTGCATATGAAAAAAAAGTTATGGTGGTGTCTTTATCTATCCCGTATTGGAGGCCGTATCTTTTGGAGAGAAGTTTTGGATTTATACATACCAAAAGAACCTAAAACACTTCGCTTCAATAGAGGATTACAAACCCTAACCAGTAGTGTTGGATGGCCAGGTAACTTGGTTACTAATTAGAAATCATATATAAGTAAGAGAATAAGACAACTTGTCTTGCCAAGAATGCATGAAAATGAAGTACTTCATGTTACTCTCTTATCCAGAGTGTAGTAAGTAGGCTTAAGAAGTGGTAATGGACTGCAAGAAATTATTTCTGATCTCAAGTAAAAACCTGATTTTAGACCATGTTACTCATTCTAGCATGTGGTTATATAATCATTCAGACTTGTATTCCAAGCACGTCTCCTTGGATTACCAGCCTTTTAGCGTGAAGACTAGGGTACAGTAATACGTAAAGGGTTGTAAATGTCTGTCAGAGACAAATATTTGGCTATGTTCCCTGCTGGCTTGTTACAGCCTTTAAATATCTCAAACCTGGTATGCGAATAAATTTCAATGGATTTCATATCATTACTTAGTGGCTGGTTAATTGTAAGGCAAAGACCTTAGAGTAAGCCACTTGGGAAGATGAATTCACCATAAGAATTCATCAGGTTTTTATAACCTTACAATGTTTTGGCTAATATATAAAATTGAATAAGTATATAGACATAGTTTAAAATATAATCATTCGCATACTTGCTTCCAATTAGTGTGGAACATTAGATCAAAGTGACCTTCAGAGATGATCCTAATATCTTAATCATTCAAGATTTCAAGTTTTGAAGAAGAATGTAATTAACCGTTTGGCTGTCACAATTAATGTATGTTTTTTGACACATGATCCTCATCATGTGACTAAATGTACTTGCATATCATATAATATAATTCAAAAGGGAATGACTCATTGCCTTCCATTCTAATAAATCAATAAAATAAGCACTTAATTACTACAATATTCGAAGAAAGGAAAACTCTCTTATCTCAGGAGTAATCAGCACATGATGCAGGCTCTTGGCTGCTAAGCTGAGAACATGGCGATGGGCTCACCTGATGAGAAGCTCCAAACACATTAGAACATTTCCAAGGGGGATTTCTAGGTCCTGTCATACCGTGAAGGTTGATATCAGAGAGACAAATATCAGTGAAAGGGGAATTTCTCAACCCTTGTATCAAACCTGCCTGCAGAACCTTCACACCCCAAACATTCTTAATTGTGATACCCTTGACAACTGGGAGAGCATTAGGATCATACTTATCATCCGGATGACCCCCCACATCACCTGCAATTTTTATTCCCTTCCTTGCTTTCTCCATATATACATGGGACACTGTTATATTCTTGATAAGCCCTCCCCTGCCACTGTTTGTCTTAATGTGGATACCAACTCCCATGTTGAAGAGGTTAATGTGTTCAGCAAGCACATTCTCCACCCCACCAGAGGTTTCACTGCCAACTGCAATGCCAGCAAATGGAGATGATCCTGTTAGACGCCGGATGGTGATACCATAGCTAGGGCGACCATATGCAATCCCATACTCATCCCACCCACTCTTCACAGCCACAAGATCATCTCCTGTAGATATATACGAGTCCTCTATGCAGACATTTGAACTTGAATCTGCGTAAATGAATTGTACAGATTATTGAATACAAAGGTTTCTTTTACTTGTCAAACCACCCCATGGAAGTTCCATGTGACTACATGCATTACAACATGACACTCCACATTGTTGATCTATAAACCAAGGAAAACAACATATAAAGATCTCACAACTAAAATGGAAACTTGTCAGCTCTTAAGCAATTTCTTACTACACTTGTGGAATCAACATTCGTAACTCAATACTTCCTTTGAACAGTTAGTTTGAGCCACAGTTCGCTTACAAAGGAAACAAGTTCAATAACAAATAAGTGAAACATAATGATGTCACTTGATAAAGGATTTGACTATTTGTAACAACTATTTCACTATTTGCACATGATGAGTGATGACTTATTTAGATAGTATTTACCTGGATCAATTCCATCAGTATTAGGAGAGTCACGAGGTGCCAAAATTGTGACAAATCGAACAACAACATTGCTGAAAGGAAGGAAGAAATTTTGAAATTATACTTCAGGAAGAAATTTGTATCTCTTCGATCCCTTTTTTAGTTTGTTTTAGGCTAGATCAACATCAACATCAACATCACCTTTATCCCAAATTAATTGGGGTCGGTGGTAGATGAACCCTCATGAAAGATATTAAATTGTTGAATAAATAAAAATAAAAATAATAATAATAATAATAATATAAAAATATATATATATATATATGTATATATAAATAAATAAAAGTGAAAAAGAAAGGGACAAGAAGAAGTGGGGAAATGAAGGGGAAAAGGACTAAAAAGGGACCATCTGGAACATAGGAATAACCACGGGTCTAACCCTCCACCGTACTTATAGCTTTTCTCCATTCCGTTCTAAGACATACCGTCCGCCAATCTATATCCTACTCCATAATTTTAGGCTAGATGTAATCAAGAAAATGAAAACATTATAAAAAATAAGGACGCATAATTTTACCTGCAGTAAACTGGGTGTATATTCCAGAAGGGAGAATTCTTGAAAATCACATTTGAAATAATAATATTTCTGGAATTGACAAATTCTACAAGATTCGGTCTTGTAAATTGAAGAGTTCTCTGCCTCCACATGTTCCACCACACATCTCCTTGCCCATCAATTGTCCCATTCTCGCCTTCAAAAATATGAATAAGAGTCGATAAAATGGAGGGAGAGAGAGAGATTAGTTTTACCATGAAAGCTTTTAGCCTTAGGTTATAAGGGTATAAAGAAACTTACAATTCCCAAGGCATCCAATCAATTATGGCTATGCAGTACAGAGCTATTTCAGCATGCAATTTTCTTTTCTTGTTTTCTCTAAAATATTAGTTTACATTTCTTTCTTATATACTTCAATAAATTGTTGTCATTATTTTTTAGACACTCAGTGGTCTGATGTAAAATAAGAAATCAGGTCAGTAATTTATTTTTTACCTGTGATTACTACATCATTAACTCCATCTCCATGGATAAAACTCATATACCTTCCTCCAGGGAGCTCCCTTCCTCTTCCATAAGATGGTAAGGGTGCAATTAAAGGCCAATTCCTCAACTCCTGAAGAACGAAGAGAGGAAGAACATTAAAAAATGTGGTAAAAGATATAATAGCCCAAAATAATTAATTAGCAAAATACATGTGATTAGATAATTAAGCATGTATTAGTGAGTAAAAATAAGTGAATTCCCTTATAAAATTAATTGGGGTCACTTTTGAGGTAAAAAGTGTACTCTGTGAAAATTAAGGGGTATAAATGGGTGTAGACAAAAGTACCCAAAATATATAAATGAAAGTAGAAATATTCCTAGAAAAATATTCCAGACTGTTGGGTAAAGTTTGGTAATTAGTGGAATTGAATAGATAGATGAACTAATACCCACTTAACCTGTGTTAAGTGGGAAGCCACTTAAGAACCCTTTTCCCCTCCCATTTGTCGCGCAGAAGAAGGAAAAGAGAAGAAAAGAAGAGAGGGAAAAGAAGAGAAAGGGAAGAAGGAAAGGAGAAGGGGGAAAACCCTAGGGGATCAAACCTTGATGGTTTTGAGTGATTCCAAAGCCTAAACCACTCCAAATCTTCACCTCTTTCACAATCCTAGCTTGGATCTTAGTGGGGAGTTGTGTGGTTTGAGATTTTTCTTCTCAAAGTTGCGAACCATGTGGAGAAATTGAGAGATTTGTTGGTTTCTACCTCCATGGAAGCTTGAGGAACCCTCACCCCTTGATTGTGCAACACTTGGTGGTAAGATTTCATCCCTTGAACTCTATTTTCATGAAGAATCCATGATTTAGGTTTTGGATGAATAGTGTTTTGGGGTTTATGGTTATGTGAGTAAATGGGCTATGTTCTAGGAAGATTGAGGCCTAGAGTATGTTGAGAAAAATGCTAGGAATGACATTTAATCGGTGAAAATAAGTTTATATAGTCATATGATTTTGTTTGGAAAATTACAAAATTATGCATTTGACTATGGTTTGGCTTGTTGGTGTAATCAATGGTTTGGTTTGGGTTGATTGTTGATATTGTCCATGTGATGCTTAGGATTGAGGCATTTGGACCAACAGTGAGTAACCAACCATTGGAGCAAGCTATGGAGCTCGGTTAGCTCCTTGAGATTGATATGTGTTGTGAAGGTTGGTGAAGAACAAAGGTTGAGTTGGAAGCATTGAGGTAAGCCTTCGGACCTTGGGTGTAATTCCCTTTATTGTTCCACCAAGCCCTGAACGGGTAATGGTGTGTTGTTGTATATAAATGCAATGAAATAGTGTAATGCTTTGTTATATATATCTGCATGCTTTGGTGTGACATAGGATGGTGTTTCCCTATGTTGGTATGTTGCATGACGATGCGTAAATCATACTTAGTAGTTTAGCTGGCCAGTAGGACTATTTGCATCTGAGTATCCTTAGGACAGCTCGAGAGCTCGAGGGATTTCTCCTGGAGATGTTGTGTCCACTTGCATGGATATGTATTTGCTGCATTATTATTGTCATTGCTATTACACTGTTATTTAACTATGGGGTGGAGAGATGCTCCAAGGACCCCTGGTTTACTGGATATATTCGTATATCTCACCCCGTGTGGTTGGGGACCCCCTTTCAGGAAAGGATGCTGCAGGAGCCTCTGATGGCAAGTGGCCATATTTGAAGTGATTGGGCATATGAAGATGTTGTGTCATTTGATTAAGCATGTTATTTTGTAGTTCACATGTATAGGATTGCTAAATGAGAATCAATTGTCATATGCATGCTATATTTATTTGGGTGGACTTAGCCTATGCTCATGCTTTTGGTATCTCTTTTGTTGATGGGAGCCAAAGAGTGATCATAGTGTTTTGTAGCTAAGTCCCATGATTTGTAATTGAAACTTGTAAACATGCTATGTTGTAATTATTGGGTATTTGCATATATGATGAAATGATATGTATGCTTCCCTTGTGTATGAGTATCTAGAGAGACTAGAATTCATGTATTGAAAGGATTATATGATGTAAATTAGGTGAAAGAAGACCTTTAGGTTGGAAAACCAATCCAAAACAAAGATACCCTGTCTTGTGGTCCAATTTTCGTATCCTATACGATAGATTTGGATCCTTGTGTCTTGATGGAAGTTGTAGATATGTTTCTTAGCTTTCCATAGAGACCAAGATTGTGTAATTTGGATAAGTATAACTCAAGTTATGGTTAAAACACCACAGGTAGGTCAAACTGCCCTGTTTTGGGTGCTTGCTCCCGAATGTCCACGCTTGGAGCGTGGGATCCACGCTTGGAGCGCCAACCTTCTGACTGTCCACGCTTGAAGCGTGGGATCCACGCTTGAAGCGTAGGGGTCCTGGGAAATTCAGCATTCCATTTCGTAAAAACCTCATAACTTGGGCTACGGTGCTCCGATTTGAGCGCGGTTTGAACCCACGCGTAAGTAATGAAAAATCCTATAATATTATGGGCAAATGGAGACCGTAATAAATGAAATGAAAGTATGGTATTAAGCTTTAAGTATGTTATTCCGCAATGCACTATGGTTATGGTCACGCAATTGGGTAATTTTAATTCGGCTTGCTTTAAAAGAAAAATTTAACCGGATTTTAATTGCACCAATGTGATTGTAACTGCGCTTAATATCATAAGTCAATGTTAACAAACCGGTTCTAGAACGGGGTGTTACATTTTATGGTATCAGAGCAGTTTTGTAGGGAAACTTGTGGACTATTGTTATATGTGTTTGCTGTTTAATGTTTTGTAGTTGTTTTGGTACTCTTGATGATTATTGCATTTGTGATCACTTAGTGTGAGCCTGATCAACTCATTTCTGGGTGTAACTTGTGTAGTGTCATGACGAGGAACCGGAATAACACCGAGGCATCGAATGCAAACGCTCAGCCAGATCCTGTTTTGGCTGCTTTGGTTAGGCCCCGTGGTGGTCGTGGGGCAACGGTTGGGCAGCCGGATCCTATGGTTGAAACCCTGGCAGCTGTGCACAGGGAGTTGGAAGTTAGTCGTCGTGCTAACGAGAACTTGCTTAAGACAAATGAGGATACGCGGAATGCTATGACCGCAATGATGAATGAGCTGAGGGCGATGAGGGGTGCTAGACCCGAGAACCGGCAACCCTCTCCTCCTCCTCACACTGCCACGCCTACTCCACCTGCTCACAATGAAGAAGACGGAGCGGGTAATAATGAGGGTGAAGCAAGTCACCACTCAGGTAGTCATAGCCATCACACTGAGGTGCGTCAACCGCATGCAGAACATGTTGATGAGCACGAAGCCGAAGAAAGAAGATTAATGGCTTTCAGAAAACATAAACCTCCTTCTTTTAAAGGAGAATATGACCCTATGGTGGCAGCGAAATGGCTCCAAGCTATGGAGAAGATTTTCAGGGTTATGAGATGCCCTGATGCATTGAAATTGGTCTACTCCGTTTACATGTTGGAAGAGGAAGCGGAGGATTGGTGGACTAATACTGTGCAGCCTTTAGAAGCTGAAGGCCGGGAAATTACATGGCGATTGTTTGAGACGCTGTTCTTGGACAACTATTTTCCTAGGGAGGCTAGGGAAAGGAAGCAGAATGAGTACAACGATTTGAAGCAAGGGTCAATGTCTATTGATCAATATTTTGCCAAGTTCAATGAATTGGTGAAATATGCTAATTATGGGAGAGCTTTACCCACTTCGGCTGAGATGACCTCCAAGTTTCAGTGGGGTCTGAATGAGAAGATGTCTCGGAAGATGTCAAACTGTGACATCCGAGAGTTCAGCCGGTTTGTGAATCAGTGCCGGAAGGTAGAAGAGGTATATGGTGTGTCCAGTACCAAGAAGCCTTCTGAGGCCCAAGCACCTACTGCCAATAAAGCAACGGGCTCTGGTTATTGGAAGAATAAAAAGATGAAAGATAAGAAGCTGAGTGTGAACAACCCAGCAAATATATTCAAGAAGCCGGGGACTCAGAAGAATTTTGTTGATAGAGGACCTCCTCCTAAGTGTAAAGGATGTGGGAGGGAGCATAGAGGCCAGTGTGCCACCGGTGAAATTATATGTTATAAATGTGGAAGGCCCGGCCATTACTCGAGACAATGTCCTCAGACTGAAGTGAGGACTATGGCAGTTCAAGCTGCGGCTGTTCCTGTTTCTGTTGTTCCTCCCATGATCGAGGCACAGACGGTTGGTAGAGTATACACCATGGACCGTCAGCAATCAGAAAAGGCTCCAAATCTTGTGAAAGGTATAATTTATATTGATAATATGGATATTGAAGTTTTGTTTGACTCAGGAGCTACACACTCCTGTATGTCTGATTTTATGGCCGTTGGGCTAAACTTGCAAATGTACGACATTTCTCCTCCGATGAAAGTGGTGACTGCTA
>JAVKPL010000959.1:0-15703 GCA_032173675.1 Gastrolobium villosum
CCCCTTATTGTGAAGAAAGTACTATAGTAACATGGTTAATAATCAGAATGCCTGTTAACATGAAACCGGTGGAACTCAATTAAAACTTAGGTCAACACCAAGATTTCCCATTAAACCCTTTATTTTTACCCACTTTATCCTAGCCTAAAACCATAAAGAAATGCCATAAACCAGATGCCATAGTTTAGTAAAATATTCTTGTAAAATAGTTACTACTTACTACAGATAACTTTCAAAATAATTAAGATTGGCTGGAAATTAAACCGCTAAAGATCAGAAGAAATAATTTGTTAAGGCACATAAGGATCCTCCAATTGTATGAGTATACCATGATACTCAGATTGCTTAAGATATAGAGTCTATAATCAGATACAAGTTCCACCTACCTCAAAAGCATATGGTTAAACAAAACAAACTTGAGACAGAAATAATAGCAAATTAAAAAAATAAGTAACCTAACTTATGCATTTGACTATAGCCATAGACCAGCATATATAGGTTTTCTAGCAAAGATAAACTAACCTGTGCTCTTCCTCTGTCCACGCAATACCCTTTCGTCGTTCCTGGTCTGATCTTGAAGCTTTAGTTCCATGATTAGACTCACTGTTATAATTCCAAGGATGGCCACTCTTCTTACCACCTCCTTCATCACCAGCATGGCTTGTTGAGCCCTCTGGAGAAGAATTATAAGACGGTAGAGGCACACAACCAGATTCAATCTGATTGATATCGTCAACCAAGAGCTCATAGTGATGTTTAATCTCTTCTAAAGTTTTTCCTTCTACATCGGCTGCAATCTTCTCCCATCGATCTGAACCATCCTCAGGATAAATTGCCAAGGCATTCTCAAATGCTTTATCCTGTTCTTTGCTCCACTCAGAGCTACTACCCACTTCATCCACGGTCATCTAGTCGTGTTTGAATCAATTACAGTTCTCTGGTATGTTCTATTGGAGCTATGGATCTAGAATGGATCTAGATTATTTCTGTGATGCGTACCTCTAATATTTACTTTGATGGTATGCTATATGATGGACAACAAGGTCCCTTGAACTAGAGCCAACAGAGGCAGAAAATGCCTGAAAACTGAATACAGTTCAATACCAACTAAATCCCAAAACTATATGTATGTAAAATTTTCAATGGTGATTTTGCTTCAGAGTTTGTAAAAACTGGACTCTTGCCAATAGCTTACCTATTGATGAATGAAAAGGCAACAAAGTACAGTTAGAACATGAGAAATATCTGACAACCATAAATACATACATGTAATATACGGCGTTTCAAGGCAAGTGACAATTTGGACATTGATGTAGTGATGTGAACCTAGTCAATGAGATGGTAATTAGGGCTCTGGATTTCAAACATACGAAAGAGACATTTCAGAAACAAACAAAGTAGAAAAACCGAGAAGACAATAATGTATAAGGAGCATCCAAATTTCTTTTCCCATACTCAAAAAAAGAAATAAATAAAAATTCAATTTATCCATAGCCCTACTGATTAGAACAGTTTTAACAGCACAGGACCACAAAAATATATCTTTCCACTATAAGCCTTGTAACTGTTGTAAAGCTCACTTTCACTGAACACATTCAGCACCCTCATATTTGTTTCTTCTAAAAGTTCAAAATCTTCAACCCTTTAAGCCAGAAGAAAGAAACAAGGCACCAAAGCCCAGCCAGCATCTAAGGTTGAAGTTTCAGAAAAATAAAAAAGGTTATAAGAATAATATAGTGATTAGCAAATGAGTTCAACATCTTTTTTTCAGTATCAATAAAAAAAAAAAAAGGCCGATCCAGTTCAAATACCCACTTCGTGAGTGTCTGGGGAAGGGAATACTTTAGGCGGTCTTTCCCCTGCTTTTTGCAGAGAGACTGATTCGAACCCGCGACCTGACACACCACGGCAACCTAAAAAAATAAATAAAAATCTTTCATTTGGACACAAGAGCCTGCAAATATCCCCCAATCTCAATAGTGTGATCAAACACCATAGTCAGAACCCCAGTTCAACATACCTCAGTAAAATAATCTGACTGTAGATTCTTTTCACAAGGTGCATGGATATGCTATTTATCAGAGCTAAAAGTGATTAACAAGTAAAATCCCCTGAAAACAAAGGTGGAAAAAGTTCCAACAAGCACTGCCAAAACAAAACCTAACTCTGACAGTGAAAGACTCATTGATATATCCCATATTTCAAAAAAAATTAATTTTGAATCATTTTGGCCCAATTGAAAAAGTCATAAAATGAAATCATAATTAGCCTGATAAAGGCAGGTAAGAAGAATCTAGATATTAAGAAAGAGGTAAAACCAGACAATAACCATTTTAAGAAGAAAAAAAAAAGCCCTAATTGGGTAGGAATTTTTTAAGAACAAAACTTAGAAATCAATTGAAATTGATGGTTATCCTGAGATACCATGGATGAGTCACAATTGGTCCCATCCCAACAACAGCTTTACCACAAATACGACAACTGGGATTGAAAAAGCCAAACCCCAAGTTGCAAAGCACTGAAAATCTGCTGCAAGCATTAATATCTGACATATGATACATGCAAAAGAGAGAGAAAGATAGAAAACTTGAGGAATAAACCAAAAGGAAAGTTAGAGAGAGAGAAAAAGATTGAATTTTTTTATACCCCTTTAGCTTTATATTATTTCCCACATCCCAACAAATTGAGAAAAATAGAAAATGATATCAAGTATCACGAGATCAGATGAGATAACACACGAGCATGAGCATGGGAAGATGTGAAAATAATGAAGTCATCACCTTCTATCTTCCTTCTCCAATGCTTCAGTTCTTTTTAGCTGCAAATACCTTCAGTTCTCATGAACTGTGTTGTACACAGAAAAGAGTCAAATAAAGATGTATGTATTGAACTATATCAATGACATGCTTCTCTCTCTCATGATCTGATCCTAATTTTTGGAGATATTATTCATGAGAAAGATTTTCTTCCCTTTTATCTCCTTGACAATATCAAATGTATACATTCTTAATAAACTAATAATATATGATTTAAAAAAAACTAATTAATGAATGATTGAATGTTATCTTCCTAATATTATAATATGTATAGATATTAATGAAAGGATGTTACCTTTTTTGGGTGTTTAGGATAAAGTCCACGTTATTCACCCAATCTAGCGAAGTTGCCATGCCTTGAGGTGAATCAATCATTGCCCTCCACATCAGCTTCAAGTCAAATTTTGCCGGCTAAAACGAGAGGATAAGAGACCGCACATGGCATGGGACATCGTATTATTGTGTTTACTTACACGCTAGTAAGGTTGTAATGTTTCCATTTGGAAAACGTATTTGTATCAGCTAGCTGTTAAAGAATTACTAGTGTTTTTGAGTTGTCATGTTTCTATGCTTGCTGTTCCTTTTTATAAGTGAGAATGTCTTTTCAATTTATCATAAAAAAATGTAAGAGTTATTATATGAAGCAGTGTTTTAAAATTCCACTCTATCCCGATATCGACCCTGTCGAGTCACTAATCCTTTCTCTCTGAGGTTAAGATTAGTAGTTAGACTCTATTTACACATGGATTCCACTATCCCCCGAAACCCTTAGGTTGAATCCGTAAATCACGAGTTAGAGGTGTCAAAGGGGTTAATATTTTTTTTTTAAATATGCACAAAATGACGTAGTTTGATGTGTAAAAATAAAATAAAATAAAATAAAAAATAAAAACAAAATAAAAACTTCCCCACCATTAATTTGTCGTGTCGCCGCCTCTCCTCCGCTATTCTCTATTGGATAAAGGATCCCCTTTTACATAGTGTTGTAGGTGCAAGAAAAGGACAAGAAGAGTCTGACTTTGATGATATAACTTTTCATTAACTCCATTGAAATATGTGTTTTATATTTTAATAGTTTGATACTTTAATTAGCTCATGAATATTGACATGTGGATGTAATTAGTTGAATTATGTTAAATATATTTGAATCTTTAACGATTGGTGGTTTGAATTTTTTGAATTTTTCATATAGGGTATATATTTATAATTTTTTAATGTATAAAACCGGGTCAGCGAAGTGATCCCATGACCCCTTCGGCGAGTCGATGGCCGGACCGAGTTTTTAAACACTGATATGAAGTGAAATTAAGCAATCTAATAATTAAAAATGTGATTTTTGAATTTCATACTTTTCAAACTACTTTAATCTTAATTTGAAAGCTCTAAATTCAAATATTACCATTTAGAGTGAACTTGTTAAGGGGTGAAGTTGTTAGCATTCATATCAAATTTAAGTTTTATGAATAACAAGTTGAGTATGAAGAGAAATGTATTTTCACCGTTGAACACACATAATTATTGATCGTCGACTAGATATGACTATTCATCATCGAACAAGCATCATTCATCATGTTCCGTCATGATTTATAATTATGGAAGGAAATCAGAAAAAACCAATCATTTTTTTATTTCCCTCCTTTACCGAAACTTGTCAAAATATTTTTTGAAATCTCTGAATTCATTCTGCATGGTAGTTTAAACGACGATTGCGTTCACCGATACTATTTGTTCAAGAGTGTTGTCAACAAATATAGGTAATTCCTTCCATCGTATAAGACAATTGTCAGTAACTCTTTGGCACCATAAAAAGAGCAAATTATCTTTAGGATATAATATTTAACATGGACTCGAATTTTATTTTTCACATATTATAATAAGAATATTTTACATTAACAGTTTAAAGATATTCGTTAGTATTAATTATGAATTAAAATATCTAATAGAGGTGTAAATATGGGTCGCCTTTAATTAGGTTAAATTAGTAATTAGATCATGTCCATATAGAATATTTTGGGTTTGAATGCTATCAAAAAAATTATAGACATTGTTTTGCTTATTTTTAAATAATAAAAGCCAATTGAAAAACATGTTTTTCAATAGTTTATGTCATATACACGTAGTGTTGTAATATTGCTTATGTCATAAAAATATACTAGTCACTCTTTTTGAACATGGCTTATGTCACCCTACGGTTAACCTTACAATATTGCTTATTTTAACCATAATATTGTTGTAATATTTCCATTTGGAAAACATATTTGTAACAGCTAGCTGTCAAAGAATTCGTGTTTTTGAGTTGTCATGTTTCTATGCTTGCAATTCCTTGTTACCACGGAGAATGTCTCTTCTATTTATTATAAAGATGCTTAAGACTGATTACCAAAAAAAAAAAAAAAGATGCGCAAGACTTACTATTTGAAGTGAAATTTGTAAGTTGTAAATATATACAGATGATGTAATGCGGAATAAGATACACCATAAATACTTCTTACCATTGCTCTGATTGGTGATCGTAACTGATGCGAAAATTCTTTAAGCCTTCCAAACTCTTCTCTGTTGTTCAGATGATGTGTAGATCTATAGTAGAGTGAGTACAGGGACGTAAGAAAAATGAAGCACACTTTTTTATAAACCCTTACCATCACTAGATTAATAATGAGGTGTACATAAGTAGTTGATGATGGCAGACTGAAACGAGGAGTAGGTTGATGATTGCAAACCAAAACCATATGACAGACCAAAAACAAAGAGTAAGTACTCCATTAATGCAATCTATTATCAGTAGCGGACAATGCAAGTGGATTACATAAGGCCATATCACATTTTTACTAATATTCTCCCACTTGGTTGAAAGTAAAATGGCCTTGAAGGCCGATGCATGTAAGGTAGAAAAACAAAGTTTTTCACGTGGAAACATACATGCACATAAAGATCAATGCTTTAGGACAACATGATGTTACCTTATTTTGGCCTGATCAGTCAGGGAAATTGTAAGAACCCGCACCGCTAATTAAGGTAATTAGTGAATTAATTATGATAATTAGGAAATAATTCCATAATTGACCCTAATAATTATTAATGGGCTTAGATAATTATATTGAGTGAGTAAAAATGCTGAAAGTCGCTTTTCGGAAGAAAAGCGCAGATACCGGTTCTGCTACTCGGTATAAATGCGTACCGGAAAAGTATCCCGGAAAATTATAACGAATGCATGATAATTACTAGAATATTATGTAGGACTTGTAAAACAAGTTTCAAGTCAAAATGACGTAATCTGATGCCAGAACTGATACTGGCTATGGAAAAACGCGTACCGGAAAGGTGCTCCGAAAAATAAAATAAAAATATGAAAAATATTAGAAAAATGCGTAGGTCTAGATTCCAAAGTTTGGGATCAATATCTTTTACTTTGCTATTAAGGCTAATACTGCGCGGTTAGTGGCTTGGGCCTATAAATAGACCCATTAGTGGGCACAAAACCCTAGGCATGCACATTGAACGTGAGTTGCTGCAGCTGCCACCCTCCTTCTTCTTCTTCTTCTTCTTCTTCTTCTTCTCTTCTTCTTCCTTCTTCTTTCCTTAGCCAAGTTATCACCTTTCATGCTTGTTTAAACACTTGTGAAGGTGAGAGTAAACCTTGGGGCTGCATTGTGGCCATCATTCTGAGTTGAGAAAGCTGTGTGTGTGTAGTTAGTGAGCATGAGTTTGGAGCTTTAGTAATGGCTACTTTGTGGTAGTCATTGTGAGCTTCAAAGTGCCTTCTTGTGGTGCAAGAACCCACCTTGAAGTGCCATTTTCGTGCTCCTACTTAGGCTGAGTTTGAGGAACCTTGGGAGAGCTCCAAGAGCACAACTTGCCTCTGTTTTGAGCTTTGGTAAGTTATACCAACTATGATCATGGGTTTAAATGCTTAAAAATGGAACCTTGATGCATGTATTGAGCTAAGTTAATAACTTAAGGGTGGGGTAGGTTAAACACACCTAGAAATGCATGTTTAAGTGCCTTTAATCGGTTAAAAAGTTGAACCTATGGATTGGATATTCACGAAATGCAGAAAATGCATTCTGTCGTGAGATATCCGGATATTGTCGGGCAGATATCCGGATATCAGTATCCGGATATGATATCCGGATATCCATATCCGGATATGGGGACAGCAACGAACCCGTTTCGATAAAAATTCGATATCTTGAGCTACAGAGCTCCAAATCGAGTGCCGTTTGGACCTATGTGTAGCTAACACATAAGGCTATAACCCTGTAAAATTTCGTAGCCATTGGATAAGTGGTTTGATCTCAGTGTTACTTTAAAGTCGCGTCTTGGTTGCTGGAAATTCAGTTGGCAGCAGTCACCTTGCGAAAATCATAACCGGAGTTATACAACTCCGATTGAGGCATAAAGTATATCGTTGGAAACCTCAAGATGTCTAGTTTAACATTGTAAATATTAGAATATTAATATTGATATAATTATTGGTCTAAAACAGATTGTGATTCTGCTGTGTTTGGACTTTGAGTTTGTGCGGACTCTTGGCTTGGATAGCTAGCTTGCAAGGTAAGCTTTCGTGTCCTCGGTTTAGCCATTTTGATGTTCCACCATGTCCCATGGGGATGGGTTTATGCATGCTGTGTTACATGCTTTGATTATTTTGGAAATGCTGTTGAGCTGTTTATATGTAATGAGCTATTATGATATGCATGTGGTGTCCACCTAGACGGCAATCCTGAGTATGTAGTACATACAAGATGGAGAAGCATGTGGGTGAGGTGCAGGTAGTATCCATGTACTCATGTAGGCATAGACGTATTCCTACATTTCTCTGGCCAGTAGATTTGAAAGCACACATGACATGATTAATTGCTGCATCGCATGATTTTAGAACTTATACTGTAATACTGTTTTTAGAACTTATATTACACATGTAAGTGAGCTTGGGGTGGAGACTCCTTGAGGACCCCTTGTCTTACTGAGATTTCTTGTTAGAGATCTCACCCCACGTTTGGGGACGCTTATTTCAGGATCAGGTAATGTTGAGGGCTCAGGTGGCAGGAGGCCCGAGCTGAGTTGATAGTTTAATATGCCGTTCTGCTGGATTGACTACTGTTATGTTATGTTTTCCGCTTTATTTATGTTATCATGTTGAGACTGCTTTGTGGGCATTGTTGCCTTATTTGGTGAGCATGGGGTTTGTCCATGCCACATGGTTGGATTATGTCTTTTAATTCGCTGTTGTAATTAATGTATCAGGATTTTGACCCAGGCTGCATGTTGTAGTCCTGCGGTTCTAGATACACACATTATATTTATGTACGAGGTATTCAGTTAGTTGTCGTGCAATTTACATACAGGCAGTATTTTTATGAAAATGATTAAGTAATCAAGTTGGTTAAGTTAATGACGTCATAATTGAATTAAAGAAAAAGTTATTCCGCATTTTAATTAAGCGTGGCTTAATACGATAGTGTGTTAACAATCCGGGTTAACACGGGCTGTTACAGAAATCAATTGTCAGGTCTGAAGGGTTCAAACCCTCTAATGTTGATCCACATCACCGTTCGTCAATGATGCAAGAACACCTTCTTGCAAGCCACCAGATGATCACCACAATGAGGCTTGTCATGCGCTCAATTGGTGAAGGTGGAGGCTAGTTATTGTGTTTGGAAAGGTGTAGTGAACTACCCTATAGAATGACACATGAGAGGGATGGAGAGTAGGCTAGGTTTTTGTGAAAACCCTAAGGAGGAAGTTAGTTCCCTTTTGCGCACACTTTAGGTTAATTAGTAGGATGGAATGATAAGATTTTCTTACTTGAAAATCTCACCAAATATGCGCATGGTTGGAGGGAATCAAGGATCTGTTTGCAATTCAAAATTACTAATCACCTCTCAATTGAATCCTTATAAGATTAGGTCATTATCCTTTCAAGATTCTGACCTAATTGTCATCACATGACCAACCATTTCATGCGCCCCATTTAGTCCTATTTTGAGTCCAGATACATTGAGTAGTTGCATTCAAATTTGAATCAACTAACTCACTAATTCTCTTAACCAACCAAATCAGAATTGTAGTACATTTAGATGACAAAATGACACTCACTTTGGATCCAAATTTGCGCACCACATCATCATTGGATAAGATCAAATATCTTTTCTTGATGCAGGGAATATTCCAAAAGATCTCATCTTATCCTTTTGTTATAAAATAACTTTTCATAGCCAATTCAAATTCGAATTCAAACACTTGAATTCAAATGTTCAAACATTCAAATTCAAAATTCAAAATTTCAAATTTTAATTCAAAATGTAAATTTCAAAATCCAATTTCAAAATTCAATTTACAAATTAAAAATTTCAAATTTCAAATTCAAATTTAAAAATTCAGATTCCAAATTCAAATTTCAAAATTCAAATTTAAAATTTAAAATTCAAAATTCAAATGTTTGATAATTAATTTAACTAATTAAATTAATTAGTAACGTCTTGGACTATCCAACCCATTACTATGCTCCATGCGCCCTCCACCCTTTAGGTGGGCTTCCAAACAGCTTCTTGGGCTAACAACCATTAGTAGGCCCAATACCTTTAAAGCTAGTTCATCATGACTACAAGGTGTTAGTGTGTGACCCATTAGGTCCAACTTAGCCTCTGACATAACTGGGCTTAGGCCCAACAAGCCCACAACCCAATTAATGACAACACAGAGCACTAGCAATGCTTTGTTGCCCCAGAGCTAGTCAAATTAATGACTTGATCATCCTATTGCACATATTTGGTTACCGTATGTATTTCCCTTCGTCTCGGTTATCTTCCCATTAACCTAGGGTAAGGAAATGTATCAACCCCTGCGGTTTAGGGTAAGCTTTATTCGAAATAGGGAATCTTCAATTTACTGACTCTAAAGGCAGATCATCTCATGATCTCTTTTACTATGCATAGATTCCCGAGTCCCTGTAAATGTCATCCCGATTTCTCCGGTTTACAGATAACCTAATCTCTCAGAGAGATTTGACGAATTCCTTCAGCTTATTAGCCTAGCCTTGTGCCCTTTCAGGACACGCACAACAGTATACCTATGAGTCTCCATATTTCAGGCAGACGAGACATACAATCAAAACATGCCTTCTAGAACACAGTCTAGGTAATAACTTCTGGTCTAAGAAAAGACATACCCAAATATAAAGAGATTACTCTAATGACACTATCTGTGAGATTTCCTCATAGAGTCTCTTTTTGGGTCTGTTCAGTGCGAGCTATACTCTTATAGGTCCACCCACGACTTTAGCTAAGACATCTTCATATTTGTAGCTCATGAGGTCTTTACCTTGTATCCATATACAAGTAGATAATTCGTACTAGTCTTACCCGAGATCACTGATCCCCAAACTCGGTGTCTCTAGACTAGGAACATATAATTAGGAATAGACATGCGATATCCTTGAATCCTCATGATCGTGATCTCATCACAGATACTCAAGAGATACATGTTCTATTTCAAGGGGTTTATCCAGTTCATTCATATAATATTAACAATAATATCGAGACATAATATGAAATTGGATAAATAGTGCTTTTATTTATTTGCGACAAACAAAGTTCTACATCTAGTGTCCTTTATTTAATCAAAAGATTGTCTCCAGGACACCCATATACTAACAGTTCACATATCCCATCATATACTATAGTGAGAAACAAAATACATGAATCATGGCCATAAGTCCTCTGATTTGTGCGAGTATTATCTTCCATGTATTACATTGTATTATATTTCTTAAGCTCATACAACTTAATTAATAAACTCAATGTTTATTCTAAGTCCAAACTATATTGATATTTCTCAGAATAATTAACTGAAATGCGCATAAAGTGAATGAGAAACATCACAAATAGAGTTTCATTAATATAATATCATTCTTACAATGAAAATCATATATGGGAACCAAGTCTCACCCTTACAATGTAACTGGTGGCATGCCCTTAGTTAAAGGATCAACAATCATTAATTTAGTGCTAATGTGTTCAATAACCACTGATTTATTTTTAACACGTTTTCTTATAGCTAGATATTTAATGTCAATATGCTTGCTTCAACTACCACTTTTTAACACGTTGTTCTTAGCCATAAAAAAATAGCTAAATTATCGCAATAAATCTTTAATGGACTAGAAATAAAATCCATAACTCTAAGACCAAAAATGAAACTCCCCGTCCATACACCACGTGAGGTCGCCTCAAAACAAGAAACGAACTCAGCCTCCATAGTGGAAGTAGTGGTCAAGGTCTGCTTGACACTTCTCCAAGACACAGCTCCACTGATTAGCATGAAAATATATCCTAAAGTGAATTTTCTGGAATCAATACAACCAGCGTAGTCTGAATCTGAGTAGCCAATTACTTCCAAGTTGTTAGTCCGTCTGAACATAAGCATGTAATCCTTAGTGCCTTGAAGGTATCTCATCACTTTTTTTGCAACTTTCCAATGGTCTAGGCCTGGATTACATTGATATCTCCTTAATACTCCAATTGCAAAAGCAATGTCAAGTCTTGTGCATACCTGAGCATACATAAGGCTTCCAACAACTGAAGCATAAGGAATATTCATCATTTGTCCCGCTCAAGATCATTTTTAATAATCACTTATCCTAAATCTTTTCAAAACTTTGTTGATATAGGTCTCTTGAGACAAACCAAGAACACCCCTTATTCTGTCTCTATCTATCTTGATGCCAATAACATAATAGGCATTACCCATATCCTTCATATCAAAGTTTTTAGAGTGAGATTGTTTCACCTCATATAGCAAACTCTTATCATTGGTTGCAAGTAAAATATCATCCACATATAGAATAAGGAAACAAATTTTGCTCCCACTAACCTTCTGTTATATACATTGATCCATGGTGTTCTCTACAAAACCAAATGAAGAAATAACATCATAAAATTTCAAATACCATTGATGGGAGGCTTATTTCAATCCATATATAGATTTCTTAAGCTTGCATACCAATTGCTCACCTTTACTAGAGGAGAATCCTTCAGGTTGTTTCATATAAACCTCTTCCTCTAGATCTCCATTTAGAAAAGTTGTTTTCACATCCATTTGTTATAAATCTAAGTCAAAATGTGCAATTAATGCTAGAACGATGTGAAAAGAACCTTTCTTAGATACAGGAGAAAAAGTCTCCTTCTAGCCTATTCCTTCTTTTTGATTAAATCCTTTGACTACGACTGTTGCTTTATATCTCTCAATGTTGCCTAATGAGTCTTTCTTAGTTTTGAAGATCCATTTACATCCAATGGCTTTTGTACCATCAGGCAATTGAACAAGGTCCCAGACTCCATTAGATGCCATAGAATTTAGTTCATTTTTCATAGCGTTATACTGAAAATTTGATTCTTTACAATTCATGGCTAGTGAAAATATTTCAAAATCATTTTCGGCTCCAATATTATAATCATCTTTTTGTAGATACACAACAAATTCATTCGATATCGTTGATTTTCTTATTTCGGTAGATATTCTCAATGTTGTTTCATTATCTTCTTGAGGAACTTGTTGTTCAAATGGTTGATCAACAATTTCTACTTGTTCATCATGAACAACTTGATCTACTAGATTATCAGCAAGTTGTGATTCTTGAATGACTGGTTGTACAATACCCGGTTGAGCTATAGGGGTATTAACAACAACCAATCTCAAACTTGAAGTGGATGGTAGAGCAACTGAATGATCTTTCTCCAAAACAAAGTCTCTGGATTGATTTCTCCCACTAATCAAGTCATTCTCAAGAAATTTAGCATTTCTTGATTCCACAATCCTCGTACCATGCGATGGACAGTAAAATCTGTATCCCTTAGACCTTTCAGCATATCCAATGAAATATCCACTAATGGTCCTTGGGTCAAGCTTATTTTCTTATGGGTTATAGATTCTGAATTCAGACGGGAATCTCCAAATACGTGCACATTGCAAACTCGATTTCCAACCTTTAAATAACTAAAATGGTGTCTTTGTGACAACTTTAGTTGGAATATGTATACTGTTGTCTTAAGTGCTTCAATCCACAAGGACTTAGGAAGCTTGGAGTTAATGAACATACTTCGCACCATATCCATTAATGTTCAGTTTCTTTTTTCTGCTACACCATTCTGATATAGATAACCAAACATAGCGTATTGGGCAACTATCCCATGCTCTTTAAGAAACTTCACAAACGGACCATGCGCTTGTCCATCTTAAGTGTATCTAACATAATATTCTCCACTTCGATCTAATCTCACGATTTTAATTTGCTTACCGTATTGTTTCTCTACTTCCAATTTAAACACCTTAAAGGCATCTAATGTTTTATACTTATTATTAAGCATGTAGAGATACATGTATCGTAAATAATCATCTATGAAAAAGATGAAGCACTACTGACCATGTCTGCATCCTTAGTGGCAGGGGTTGAAGGGCAGCGCCCTCGAAAAAAAAATTAAAGAAATTTTTAAATACATTAAAAAAATAAAAGAATATAAACAAGAAGAGAAAATAAAACTATTCACATATATCAAGCTTGTCTATTTCAAGATATTTCACGTATATCTCATTTTTTTGTAAATGTTATATCAAGCTAGAATAAAGTACATTTTGGGTCCTCAACAAATATCACGGGGCCCAATTTAATCCCTTAGAACAAAAGTTGACCCATGGTCCGTCTGAAATTTAAAATAGGCTTATATTAGTCCTTTTGAGGGACTAACATGGGTCTTTTTGAATTTTAGAGGGACCACGATTTGGACTAACTGTGTCTATTTTGAATTTTAAAGGAATCACAAGTCGATTTTTTTTAAGGGATTAAAATGGATCCCATGATTTTTGTTGATGATCCAAAAGGTACTTTACTCTTCAAGCTATTTCAAATGAATTTTTTTGTGTGTCTGCACTTGCACACATAGGCAACCATGTAGGTCCACCAGTGTGTCCATGTCTGGACAAAAAATATCTTTATATATGATTTCTAACAATTCGGTACTTTTCTTGGCACCCTTTTTGGACTTGTTTGTTTGCTTTCCCTTAATGCAATCTACACAAGTTTCAAAATCTGCAAAATCTAAAGTACTAAGTACTCCATCATTTACTAATCTTACAATTCTCTTAATGGAGATATGTCTTAATCTGATGCCACAAAATAGAGGAATCTTCATTCACAACACATTGTTTCATGCTAATATTAACATGCATAACATCATGAGTGATGTCATTTTGCAAATTAATATAGAAAAGACCATCAGACAATGTACCATTCCTAATAATTTTAGATAAAACAAACTGAAAGATATTTCATAAAATAGAAAGGAATAACCAAAAGGTACAAGTATTGACTTTGAAATTAAGTTATTAGAAATACTAGGAACATAAAGAGTTTTTTCCAAATTCAAAATAAAACCACCACTTAAAATCAAACTGTAGGTCCCAGTAGCCTCCACATGTGAACTCATCTTGCTTTATGAATAGATGCATAGTTCACTTCCTATTGGCTTTCTTAGATTTTCATACCCTGTAAAGTATTTGAAACATGGATTACAAATATTTTCAAAATCCTAACAACGATTTACAACGTTGATGTATGGTCTTCCATCCTCAAGTGTTATAATCTTAGTAAGAATTTATGTGTTACCTTAAATTCTAAGTATGATGTATTCATCTTCAAAATAACTAATGATATTTCTCAAAGTTATTTTCAAAAATTAAAATCAACTAACACCCAGATATTTTCTACAGAACGACGAAGCTTTGAGTTTCTTATTGCACCGACGGATACGTCGGAGCAGGACTCTTCCTGTCAAGTTCAAATATTAATTTTCAAAAATTAGTTTTCTTTTCTTTAATCCGTTTTGTTTAATTTTTTGGGGTGAAACATATATTTAAAATTCCATCAACAATTTGCACTATTAATATAAGGTAACTTTTTTATTTTAAATGGACGATACAGGGTGCTAACACCTTCCCTACTCATAATCGACTTCCGAATCTATTTCTGTTACAAAGACCAATTTTCAAATAAAAAGGATTTTTTCAATGTTTTCTCAAATAAATCTCAGTGATGACTTCATTATTTTTTTTAAAATTTCAATCTTTCACTCTCATGTCGCCATTCAATTGCCACACACACTTAAAGTTTTTTTTGCCTATCTTGAAAGATGTATTTGGTGTGAATTTTCTTACATCTCCTAATTGTTATTTTACTATTCTCTCTTTAATAAATATTTTTTTTATGATGATGACTATAAGGAAAAAATAAAAGAAAAAGAATATGAAGAAATAAAAAGTGAGGGGAAGAATTGTTGTTGTTGAGTTAAACGAAGGGGAAGAAAGATTGCCCGAAGAAGAGGAAAAAGAAACAGTGGGAAAAGAGAAAAAAAATAGATATTAATAATTATTAAAACACAAATATTCTCGATAATATATAATATTATCATTTAAGAAAAGCATTAAATACTATCATAAATTAAAAATAAAAATATATATAATAGAAAGAAAATTTTGACCGTAATTAAATGAATAAGAAATTATCAAGATAGAAAAGTGAAAGACTGTACATTTCACAACAAGCAAAAGAAGAAAAAAAAAAACAATTTTGCCTTTGTGGCAGAAGATTTTATTTGCCATACAACATGTATTATTAATAATATATAGTATAATTTGCTTACCAAAAAAAAATATACATAGTATAATTTTTTGACAAATTCATTTTTTTGAAACTCATTTCTTTTATGTGAAAGTGACAAAATTTTTTTTAACCAGGTTATAACTATTGGACCCTAAATTACTGGTTATAAATCTGGGAAAAAATAGTGTCATTTTAAGTGACATATCTTATATTCTTTCATTCTCACAAAGTA
>JAVKPL010000960.1:0-15492 GCA_032173675.1 Gastrolobium villosum
TATGCTTGTTGTGCATAAATATTGATGTATTATTGGTCCATATCAGATTGTGATACTGCTGTTTGTGGACTTGTGAGTGGTTGGACTCTTGGCTTGGATAGCTAGCTTGCAAGGTAAGCTTTCGCGTCCTCGGTTTAGCCATTTTGTTGTTCCACCATGTCCCATGGGGATGGGTTTATGCATGCTGTGTTACATGCTTTAATGTTTTGGAAATGCTGTTGAGCTATTTATATGCAATGAGCTTTTATGAGATGCATGTGGTGTCCACCTAGACGGTAAGCCTGAGTATGTAGTACATACAAGATGGTGAAGCTGTGGGTGAGGTGCAGGTAGTATCCATGTACTCATGTAGGTATAGACGTATTCCTACATTTCTCTGGCCAGTAGATTTGATAAACACACATGGCATGATTAATTGCTGCATCGCATGATTTTGGAACTTATATTGTAAATACTGTTTTTGAACTTATATTACACATGTAAGTGAGCTTGGGGTGGAGACTCCTTGAGGACCCCTTGTCTTACTGAGATTTCTTGTTAGAGATCTCACCCCACGTTTGGGGACGCTTATTTCAGGATCAGGTAATGTTGAGGGCTCAGGCGGCAGGAGGCCCGGGCTGAGTTGATATGATGATATGCTGACTGCTGTTATGTTTTCCGCTTATTTATGTTATCATGTTGAGACTGTTTGTGGGCATTGTTGCCTTATTTGGTGAGCATGGGGTTTGTCCATGCCACATGGTTTGACTACTGTCTTTTCATTTAATGTTGTAATTAAAGTATCAGGATTTTGACCCAGGCTGCATGTTGTAGTCCTGTGGTTTTAGATACTCACATTATATTTATGTACGAGGTATTCAGTTAGTTGTCTTGCAATTTACATACAGGCAGTATTTTATGAAATTGATTAAGTAATCAAGTTGGTTAAGTTTAATGACGTCATAATTGAATTAAAGAAAAAGTTATTCCGCATTTTAATTAAGCGTGGCTTACGGGCTGTTACACGCGACAACATGGGAAGATGAGAAGGAGTTGTGTAAGGAGGGTTTTCGGAAGCCTGCGGATGAGACACAAGAGAAGGGGATGGCTGATGGGGGGACTACACAGGAGGTAACACTTCCTTCTGGGGAGAACTTCACCTCTCCCAACACCAATGAAGATCCAGCCACCGACAAATCCTCCAACGAAGATGCAGCCACCGACAAATCCTCCAGTAGAATGCCAGGCTTTAATGACCCTATCCACCCACGCTCTGACACCGCAACACCCACCAATCAGGAGCCAGATTTCCTTATCCCTTCCCACCTACCGTCTAAACCCACTCGCTCTATTAATGGGTGTGAGCCTAACATTCACAACACACCTCTTTCAGAACGGGCCAGTAAGGACCATACGGCCACGGTCCATCTTGATGGGGTAGGCATTGTAGCGGCCAGGCCCAAAAGAGCCACACAGCGGCCCAAACATTTGAGGGATTACTGGGCTCATTAATGGATAGCCTCATTATTTGTATTTCAATAGTCCAGTAGTGATACATGTAATAGATACTATAAAAAGAATATTCAAATAATATAGAAGACAATCAGAAAAGCTTTCACAATTCTCTCTCTCTTTCTTCTCATCTCCTTCCTTATTTTCCCGCTCTGTAACTACACGCTACAAATTTTGTAACGGAGAGAGAGGAGTCACTCATGGCAGAACGTCAACAAGTACAAAATCATCAAAGGCTTGCTGGATTGCCAGTGTTTGTAATGGATCCCAGTCTTAAATATTACAACATGCATTTGAAGAAATGGAAAATGGAGAAAGTTGTGGTTTACAACATCACCAACGAATGGATGGATCTTGTGCGCAGTAACAATCTCAGAGTCAACGATACTGTGCAGTTGTGGTCTTTTAGACTCAACGACCAGTTGCGTTTTGCTTTTGTCAAGCTTTGAGAAAATCTTATGGTGTTCGCTTTTGTAATGTAACTCTCTTATTGAGAACCTCTTGTTCCCATGAGAAACCTATGTTTGTAGTGTGTTCTGCCTTATGTTCTTTTTTTTCTTTTTCTGTACTTTCTTTCTTTTTTTGTGATTTTTTTTTGTTTTTTGTTTTTTTCTGTCCTTGTAACGTAATCGATACTGTTTCTCAGCACACAAATATACTTGGATTTCTTTTCAATTCTAAATCCCTAATCCCTCGTTCTTTAAATTGCAACTCGTAATTAATGATGGCAAACGAACGTTGGCGGGAAATCGAACCGGTGGTGGGAAACTGTAAAAAGAAATCCCTAACCCCCCAATTTGCCATTGTTCTGTTCCAATGGGGCAAACCGAACTCTCATCTTCGATTAAGTGGTATCTCACTCTCCCTCTGTTTCATTTGGCATTTAATATTAATAAATATTTTTCATTTTACTTTTGCATAGATCATATTCTTGTAAGTGTTTAATTGGTTCTCTAATTGAAAATATATTTGATGAATCCTCGAGTCGATATTCATGAAGTGCGTTGTGTATAAATCTGAATTACCATAAGGTGTAATTGATGTGGCTGACATGATGTGATGTGAACCTCGTTTAATATACTTATACTCACTCTATGCATTGCTATTGAGAATTAGCTTTGAAGGATATCTCTGCATGTGTATATGGTATAAGTTAGATTATAGCTGCACATGGTTACACTATCTTTAGCTTTCTTCAACATACTGCATCTTTAACATAACTGAACCAGTTTGGTAAATTCTATTTTGCCGCCACAGATTTGCACTTTTATTTTCGTCTATTTAGAACTTATGTTTGATTTGTACCGAGTCCATCTTAGTTATACAGATAATATTACTAATAAAAACTGCATGTAGAAGATATCATGGAATTTAAAACCGGAATTATACAACTAATTAGGAATACCTAGCAACCTCAATGTCTACAAATGAGTAAGATTCTTTTACCTTTAGTGCTTATCAAAATTTTAGTGTTATGAAGGAATGAAACTAGGATATGAAGTTATAGGAATTGAGCATTGTTGTCTTCTGATTTGGGATTAGTAGTATTCATTTGTTGTTATTGAAGTAAATTAAATGCAGATTGGCATTAGTATTAGTAATTTATGCCCTTATTTCCTTCTCTCACTAGCCTATATAGCTTGGGAAAGCATAGGGGATTTCTTCTTCTCTATTTTATTTTTTTAGTTTTTTTTTTTTTTCAATTGATTTTTAGTTTTGTTTTGCATTATATAATATCAACCTTACCCGGCCACTAGGGATGTTAACGGGGTGAGCCGAACCGAGTTTTGGTCTTAAAAGGCTAAGCCTGTGATTAAATGTGTCAGCCTGATCAAGCCTGTTACCTGTTGTAAATATAATTATCCGCTTGTGGCCTGACTTATTTACAAAAATGAAAGTCTGGTTTAGCCTGTTTAATAAAAATAAGACAACACAAATTTATTCAAACAAAATATACAATCAACAGCACTAGTAATTCCATAAATATTCATAAATTCAATGTACATCTAAATAGCATAATATAGAACAAAATCATTAAAAAAGTCCGTTTAATCAATAAAATGGGGTGAAATGGATTGAGGAGAGAGAGAGCAACTGAAAGTAGTATAAAAAATATAAAATAAAAATAAAAATTAATATACTCAGCCAGCTTAGGAGGCTCCAAGGCCGAGCTTTTGAATTGGAGCCTGAGGCATTTTTATTAAACGAGCTTTTATACAAGTCCAAATCTGATTCCAACAACCAATTTTAGACATGTAAACCTAGCCCTTCACGAGCCGAGTCAAAGTCCCCTGTTCATTTAACACCCTTACCGGCCACTAAAAATTTAAAGTGCTTTAAATGTTTACTTCAGAGTTCACGTTGAATAAACAGAGTCCAAAAATGTATCCGGGTGTTTGTTATGAATTTTAAATAAAGAAATTATGAGCATCTAAATGCAGTTTCTGTATTTCTTCTATTATGTACTTCTCTAACAAGTTTTAATCTACATTGAGGTTTTCTGAAATTAGCCTATAGTTGAAGTGAGTTTCCTGCATTTAAGCCTTTCTATGAAAATGGAGTAGAAACTCCACAGATATAGTCATATTGTTCTTAACTTCATTTCTGTAATAATATCCTATTTGATGAAGAACCTTGGATTACATTTAAGATTTCTTTACGTTGATTATCAACACAATCTGTAGTTTACATGATGTTTTGGGATGTCTTAATCAAGCAGCCTTGAATGTAGTTAGGTATGAATATCTGTCATGTTTTTCGCATCATATTTGGCAGCTACAAGAAACATTATTCTTTTACTTAGTCCACAATATGTGAATCTGAAGGTAGGGACTCTTCTTCAATTTACTTTTTATAGATTGTAAGGAAATTTTAATGTGAGTTTGAAGTTAGTTTGCATTGAGCATGAGGACGAGTTATGATCTGAAATGAAACCTCAATTAATGGAACTGGAATTACAAGCAAATTAAGATGGACACAAGCTCGTTACAGCCTCTATCTAATGGAATTACTACTGTTATGTCTGATACAGCCTTGGAATTACAATGAAAGAAATAACCAGGAGACTCCAAAAGTACCCCTTACCCACTCTAATTTCCCCAAACAAATCAAGACAAGCATACTCCACCAATTCCCCCTCCTGTTGTCCCATCCTCCAAGAATATTCTCAACGAATCCTCCCTAACTAACTCTCTTCCTTTTCTCTCTCCCTAGCCATCCTCACTTCTGTTATTACCTTTATCCACATACTTCAGGCCCATTATAATCCAAAGATAATTTCGGATTTTCCAATATGCAAATTTGAAGATAGGAATGCTGGTTATATTGTTTTCTTGTGCTCGTATTGGCATGTATGGCCAAGAATATGTTTTATGACATACATAGTTACATACATGATTGCTATGCATAATCTGAGTTCTAAAGGTAAATGCATAAAAGGTTGCTGTAAGTGGTAAAAAGAGGACCCAAAAGCTTTATAGGAGGCACTACAAAAAAGTATGTCATTTGTGGAGGTTATTTATTGGAGGTCATTAAAAACTCCAAAATAATAGACAGATTACGACCGCTACAACTTCATCACTACAACAACAACAACAACAAAAAATGGGCGCCACGATGGTTGCCAACGTTTAGGAAGATGATGCAGCAATGGTGAGTCTCTCATTTCATTTCCTTCTCCTCTCTCCCTCTCCTTTGTTCAATTTCTCATTGTCGATGAACTTAACCTTCAATCTTTGTCTTCTTTCTTTCTTCCACCAAGAAGCTCATCATCGACCCCAATGGTGAGTCTCTCATTTCCTTCTCCTCTCTCTGCTTTGTTCAATTTCTCATTGTCGATTAACTTAACCTGTAGTTTGTGGATTAGGGCTTTGCATTTTGCAATTTTCAATTTTTTTATTTTTTTGCTTTGCTACAGCAGATAGATTATTATGGTTACTGGTGTGCATGAGGACGTGCAAGAGGATGATTTGCAAACTGTATTTCGTGAATATGGAAAGATTAAGAACCTACATTTGAACCTCGATCGTCGCATTGGTTATGTCAAAGTAAGTGATAAACCCTCTTTCCATTTCTAATAATTGTATTATTACTATTATATTTATCCTAGTTATAAGTGATTTATTGCATAATGCTTCTGGTTCTACACTTATAGGTAGCCATTGCTTACTACATTGTCACAAACTGATAATCTGATTTCAGGACTTAATTGTAAAATGGCTAAAACTTTTCACTCTTCGTATTCAAAAAGCACCAGATTTCCCCCCACACCCTAATTACATACTTTTTTCTTTTTTTTTTAAAAAAAAAAAATATGGAATTGTATTATGAAGAAAAAATTCAAATTTTCTCATGGGAAGAACTAAGGTCAGTGCCAGTGTGACATTTAATTATTTTTGGCTAATATCTTGATCCTATACTTTTGTTAATTTAATTGAAACAGACATTAGGTTACTCAAGTGAGATGACGAAGGCTGCCAGTTACGTTATTCCTCCTTTATCAGGGCTCTCAAAGGGTAATTCATTGCATTAAACTTTTTAATTAGTGGATAGAATTTGAAGTTGTAACCTCTGTTCGAAAAAAAGCAAGAAAGATGGCACCAATTGTCTTGCTAATTCACTTCCAACATAGGACTTTGAAGGATTATGTTCTTTTTCTTGTTTCTTTCAGCATGTGAAACTCATAATTGGATTCATGCTATGAACTTTATATTTGGTTATCTTTAACCTTAACTGCTCTTGGTTTGGTGTAAAGAGAACCCACTTCTTATCCTCTCTGGCCTTTACAATCCAAGCTCAGTTTGTTGTTCTCAGCCTTAGTTGCCTCGAATTTGTGATTTTATATTATGTTAATATTGAGAAAATTGAATACAATATCAATTTTATTTTGACTGGTTTATTGAGATTTATTGAAGGTATTTATAATTTGTTTTTTCACCACCCTTATGTGATAAGAAAATAATAGGATAAATTTGAAAGAGATGTTTTAAAAGGGATGGGATATTGTCTATTAAAGTTTGATCACATGTCTAAATGAAGGATGAAGCTAGAGAAGCAATTTCTAACAAGATAGTGTGCTTTTGCTTCAGCATTTTGAACTATTCATATGTGTATAACTTTATTGGGTTGAATGTAGTGATTTGAATCTTGAGTTTAAGAGGACTTTAGCAAAACTGATCCGAGACAAAGTATTGTTTGGGTAAAGTGGCATTATAATTTCACCAAAAAAAAAAAAAAAAAGTGGCATTATAAGGATGAGAAAGAATTATATTGCATTTTTTTTTCTGGTGAAAAAATCATATTTCTTTGGATCAACACTTGAAGTAGTTATATGGATATCCGGAAGATAAGAGAGCTTTGTCGAGATCTTATTTAAACCTTCAAATACAGTGCGGAATAAACAAGTCATATTTTAAGATTGGGTTTTTATATCAAATTTCAAAAGAAAAGAAAAAGATAAAAATTTCTTAAGGTAGACCAATGGAGCATTTGTCTTAGTATTTAAGCTATAATGTTCAAGTCGAAGGTATCTTTCTTGATGGAATGAAAAACCTAAATGCTCTGTCAATGATTTGAAGCCACATTGCTTCAGCTTGATTTTAGATTGTCTATGACTTTCATTCCATAACTTTGCATACAAATCATCATAAAATAGCTCCATCCTTATACTTCTACCTCAAATGAATCCAATTTTCAAGCACACACATGGTTACACACAATAAAGAGGTCTAAGTTCTAGGCTTACCTCTTGTAGCACACACTTCTTGCTCACACACCACACCTTTCTAACTACAGATTGTGTTGATAATCAACGTAAAGAAATCTTAAATGTAATCCAAGGTTCTTCATCAAATAGGATATTATTACAGAAATGAAGTTAAGAACAATATGACTATATCTGTGGAGTTTCTACTCCATTTTCATAGAAAGGCTTAAATGCAGGAAACTCACTTCAACTATAGGCTAATTTCAGAAAACCTCAATGTAGATTAAAACTTGTTAGAGAAGTACATAATAGAAGAAATACAGAAACTGCATTTAGATGCTCATAATTTCTTTATTTAAAATTCATAACAAACACCCGGATACATTTTTGGACTCTGTTTATTCAACGTGAACTCTGAAGTAAACATTTAAAGCACTTTAAATTTTTAGTGGCCGGTAAGGGTGTTAAATGAACAGGGGACTTTGACTCGGCTCGTGAAGGGCTAGGCTTACATGTCTAAAATTGGTTGTTGGAATCAGATTTGGACTTGTATAAAAGCTCGTTTAATAAAAATGTCTCAGGCTCCAATTCAAAAGCTCGGCCTCGCAAACGAACATTGGCGGTGTAAGAACCCGCACCGCTAATTAAGGTAATTAGTGAATTAATTATGATAATTAGGAAATGATTCCATAATTGACCTTAATAATTATTATTGGGCTTAAATAATTATACTGAGTGAGTAAAAATGCTGAAAGTCGCTTTTCGGAAAAAAAAGCGTAGATACCGGTTCTGCTACCCGGTATAAATGCGTATCGGAAAAGTATCTCGGAAAATTATAACGAATGCATGATAATTACTAGAATATTATGTAGGACTTGTAAAACAAGTTTCAAGTCAAAATAATGTAATCGGATGCCAGAACCGATACTGGCTATGGAAAAGCGCGTACAGGAAAGGTGCTCCGAAAAATAAAATAAAAATATGACAAATCTTAGAAAAGTGTCTAGGTCTAGATCCCAAACTTTGGGATCAAGATCTTTTGCATTGTTATTAAGGCTAATACTGCGCATTATGGCTTAAATGCCTATATATACTATCTTTTGAGGGCACAAAACCCTAGGCAGCCTCTATCCTACGTGAACCTTGGTTGGCTGAATTGGAGCTACTGTTCCATTGCCTTCTCCTTCATCTTTTCTTAAGCTTGTGATCACCTTCTTCACCATTCCTTCTCCTAAACAACTAGAGTGTGTCTTGTGAGAATGAAGTGCAACCTTTTTCTGAGTTGAGGTGCTGGTTGAGAGGTGTTTAGTGGGCTGTGTTATTGTCTCCCTTGTTGTGAGCTATTGTTCATGCCATTGGAGGCTTCAAGGAGCTTCCTTTGTGTTGAAAGGGCCAAGCTTTGCACCATTTTCGTACACCATTTTATGGCCTGAGTTGAGGAGCTGTTGGGGAGCTCCAAGAGCACACTTTACTCTGTTTTGAGCTTTGGTAAGCCTTGTCACCTTTGATCTTAAGTTTTGATGCTTAAAGTTGATGTCTTGGCCATGTTTAATGAGTAAACAAGAAGGTATAATGAGTATGAACCTAAAACAGATTAAAGATGCATGCTTTAACGTGTACATGTGTTTAAAGTTAAATCTTTGGAGTGGATATTCACGAAAATGCAGAAACTGCATTCTGCCGTGAGATATCCGGATATTTGTCGAACACATATCCGGATATCTATATCCGGATATGATATCCGGATATTCATATTCGGATGAGGGATCTGGATATCCGGATATGGTATATCCGGATATGGACAGTGTGATATCCGGATATTGTATATCCGGATATGCCCCTTGTAATATCCGGATATTCTGGGATTTCGCAGAACAGTAGTTGTGCTGTGTGAACAGTAAGCTATTGGAGGTTTGTGGACCCTAGATTAAGGAAGTTGAACTTCTGTAATAAATGAATTAAGTCAGAATCACATGATTAAGGGCTTATGGCTTGTTGGAAGCCTTAAGACGTAAAACGTAAAGGAAAGGCGTAGTCTTTAAGTTATATGCTTATGATGCATAATTAATGATATAATATTGGTCCATAACAGATTGTGATACTGCTGTGTTTGGATTTGAGAGTGGTTGGACTCTTGGCTTGGATAGCTAGCTTGCAAGGTAAGCTTTCGTGTCCTCGGTTTAGCCATTTTGTGATTCCACCATGTCCCATGGGGATGTGGTTTATGCATGCTGCGTTACATGCTTTGATGTTTTAGAAATGCTGTTGAGCTATTATATGCAATGTGCTTTTATGATATGCATGTGATGTCCACCTTTACGGTAAGCCTGAGTATGTGGTACATACAAGATGGTGAGGCTGTGGGTGAGGTGCAAGCGGTGTTCCTTGTACTTATGTGGGTATAGACGTATTCCTGCATTTCTCTGGCCAGTAGATTTTATAAACACACATGGCATGAATATCTGTTGCACTGCATAGTTTTGGAACTTATATTGTAAATATTGTTTTTGAACTTATATTACACATGTAAGTGAGCTTGGGGTGGAAGATCCTTGAGGACCCCTTGCCTTACTGAGATTTCTTGTTTAGAGATCTCACCCCACGTTTGGGGACGCTTATTTCAGGTAATGTTGAGGGCTCAGGTGGCAGGAGGCCAGAGCTGAGTTGATGTTATTATGACATGCTGGCATGCTGGATGTTGACTGCTGTTATGTTTTTCCGCTTTGATCTTTATGTTATGTTAAGACTGTTTTGGGCATTGTTGCCTTATTTGGTGAGCATGGGGTTTGTCCATGTCACATAGACTTGTTATGTTTTGTTTTGAGTTAAAGTTGTACTAAAGTATCAGGATTTTGGTCCAGGCTATGTGTTGTAGTCCTGTGGCTTTAGATACTCACTTTATATATATTTATGAGGTATTCAGTTAGTTGTCTTGCAATTTACATACAGGCAGTATTTTATGAAATTGATTAAGTAATCAAGTTGGCTAAAGTTAATGACGTCATAATTGAATTAAAGAAAAAGTTATTCCGCAATTTTATTAAGCGTGGCTTAATACGATAGTATGTTAACAATCCGGGTTAACACGGGCTATTACATTTTATGGTATCAGAGCAATGGTTCAAGGAAAAGCCTGTATGTATTGCAATAACTTAGGATGTTCTGTAGTGTGTCTGTCTCGTGTGTTTACTCCGTTGGGTTTTTATTAGGATGATGCATATGTTATCACATTGTGTGGGCCTGATCAACTCATAATTTGTGTAACTCGTGCAGAGTCATGGTAGGACCCAGGAGAATTCATGAGACTGCTGAGGATCAACCCGATCCTATCCTGGCTGCATTGGCTGAGATGCAGGCGGCTAGATTAGCCGATCAGGAGGCCAGCAGAGTGGCCAACTTGGCAATGATGGACATCATTCGCGAGGCGAACCGGAAAGCCGCGGAAGATGTTTGTGAGACAAACCGGAGGACCATTGAGGATGTTCTCGAGGCGAACATGTTGGCAAACATGACCATGATGAGGGTCATGTTGGAGGAGATGAGGGCTGGTCCTGCTATTGGTCAGTTTCCTCCACCACCACCGCCACCCCCACCGCCACCACCGCCTCCACCTCCACCCAGTCTGCAGGAAGACAGTCAGAGTCGGTTGGGTGATGGCAGTCGCTTTACGGAGGCCATGCAGACCGTCCCTATGTTTGTTGAGGATTGAGATGAGATTTATCGCCGGCTGAATGCTTTCCGTAAGCATAAGCCACCTACCTTTGATGGATCTTATGATCCTATTGCTGCGGCGCGATGGCTTCAGGCGCTGGACAAGATATTCCGGGTCATGCAGTGTACTGATCCGCAGAAGCTATTGTTCGCTACCTATTTGCTGGAGGGCGATGCCCATGAGTGGTGGATGAACACTTCTCATGTCTACGAGATGCAGGGCCATGTGACGACGTGACCATTCTTCGAGGATTGTTTTCTGAGCCAGTAATTCCCTTATGATGCACAGGAGAGGAAGCAGGGTGAGTTCGACAGGTTGGTGCAGGGCTCGTCGTCTGTTGACGAGTACCTGACCAAGTTCAATCAGCTGGTGAAGTTTGCACACTTCTGGATGGCGAAGCCTACTCCGACATTCTTGGCTGCTAAGTTTCGCAGGGGACTTAATAAGGACATTGCTGGACATCTTGCTGGTTCTGCTTCGAGAGATTTCGGAGCTTTAGTACAGCAGTGCCGCGACATTGAGGACTACTGCCGTGCGTGTCAGGCCAAGAAGGCCAAGATTGAGGTGCCACAGGGTACTGGCGGTTCCGCTCCCTGGAGGGACAGGAAGTTTGGAAACAAGGGCAAGGGCAAACAGTTGGCAGCTAAGCAAGCGCCAAATCAGTTTAAAAAGACTTCTACTCAGGGAAACACAACGAGACCTCCTGCTCCTAGATGCTCGGGATGCGGGAAGTCACACTTTGGGCCGTGTTCTACCGGTCAGCTGATATGCTTCCAGTGTGGCAAGGAGGGCCACTATTCCAGAGATTGCCCGACGGCGAGAGTTGCCGCAGTGCAGGCAGTGCCTTTGCAGATGGTTCCTACTGGGGCACCAGCAGTGCCACCTACTACGGGGCGAGTGTACACACTTGATCGTCAGCAGTCGGACAGAGCTCCGAACCTGGTCAGAGGTACTGTTACCATTGGAGGTTCAGCTGTTGATGTATTGTTTGATTCCGGAGCAACGCACTCTTTTGTTGCTACCCCTATTGCTGTGGGGCTTGAGTTGCCCAGTGATGTGCTTTCTCCACCGATGCGGGTGACCACCGCCACCGGAGAAAAATGTTTGACTTCCACTGTCCATCGCGATGTAGCGTTTCAGTGGGATGGCCGCGACTTCTCGGTAGATCTGATAGGATTGCCGATGGCCAACTTGGAGATTATTCTGGGCATGGATTGGCTGTCCAGAAACTGTGCATTGATTGATTGCTGTGCCAAGAGAGTGGTGATGTCTCCGGGTGGGTCCACAGCCAGTTCCTCACCGTTCATTTCAGTCCTGCAGGCGAGGAGGGCCTTGAGAGCAGGGGCATTTGGCTATGTTATGTTGGGAGGTTTGGTGAATGGGACACAGGAGGATCTCACTGGCATTCCTGTGGTGAGGGAATTCCTCGAGGTGTTTCCCGAGGAGATTCCTGAGTTTCCACCGCAGAGGGAGATAGAGTTCTCCATAGATTTATTGCCTGGTGTGGGGCCCATTTCGTTGGCTCCATACCGGATGTCGCCACCGGAGTTGGCAGAGCTGAAGAAGCATATTGAGGAGCTTTCAGCAAAGGATTTCATTCGGCCGAGTGTGTCTCCTTGGGGAGCACCGATCTTTTTTGTGAAAAAGAAAGATGGGACTATGCGGTTGTGCACCGACTACAGACAGTTGAACAAGGTGACAATCAAGAACAAGTATCCCCTTCCACGCATTGATGATTTGCTGGATCAGCAAAATGAAATCATTATTAATCTTAGGAAATTTTAATTATAAAACACTTTGCTGAATTTTCTATACTTTTCAGAAAACCTTGCTGCCTTATAAAATCCGTATAAAATCGAATTCAGATGCGATAAAAAATATTCCAAGCTTCTGAAAAACTAGACATTCGGGGCGTCGCATACATATAAATTATACGCGATTCGGAGGTGAATAGCCCCACGGAACAGAACTCTCAAGTTGCTTGAGCATTCTGTCCGTTTTCAGGAAAACCAGTTGTAAAGCAAAGCTTATTAAAATTCGCACAGGTTTCGGATAAAAATAAAACCTGCACAGTTTGAAAGTAAATTCTCGGGGCTTCGCGTGCATATAAAATAATAGAGAATCGGAGTTCGTTTGCCCTTTGAAACATGACCCGTAAGGTACCTGTAAAACTGTTAAAATTTGATACTTAAAGAAACGTTCAAAAACCCTTTTCACAAAACATTTCCAAAACAGTCACTGCTCATAAAAGAGTCAAAACAAAATAGGAGATGGTAAAGTCTACAGTCATCCAGCATCACCAAAATATTAAGCATTACAATCATCCAATCAATTAAACAATATCAGTGAAAATCCATGTATCAGCAAGCAACAGCAAACATCACTTCTTCAATTGCTTTTTCGTCCTCCTGCCATTTAGGAAAATAGCAGCCCCGAAGGGGTGAGAATAATCCCAGTAGTGTGGCAACAAAACCAATAATATAACAGTATTAACTAGGCACAAAATCATAAACAGTCACTTCAACATATCCTTGTTCCTTTTCCTTTTTCCTTTTCATATATATATATATATGGCGCATATAACGCCTTTCCTTTTCATCATATTCATATACTGCGTATATAACGCCTTTCCTTTGCGCTTTTAGCACCGTCGTGCGCGCACTTCACAGTGGAATCAAATATCCCTTGGCAGAAACTCCATGTGGATTCCATTGTGGGCCTATGCAAAACTGATGCCAAGTGTCCCATACCCCGGTACCTTGGGGATGCCTATATGAACAAACACATGGTCCTGTACATAACTATTCTAAAACAAGGCCTATATGAACATGATATATGCATGCCATGCTATGCTTTACACACAGCGTAAAAATGCGGTATGATGTAAGCATGCTTATATACCTTTCATATAGCCATCACGGCACATATACTTTTCATATGCGTTATGCTGCCTCATAACGTCTTTACCTCATAATCATATAGCCATCACGGCACATTTTTGGCAGCAGCAAAACATGGAACATAATATTTTTACAGCAGCAAAACAGTGAGCATGTCACAATTTTATACCAGTAGTCAAAACAGTGGCAATAAAACAGAAACTTACCTTTGCTTGCCTTAAACATTACCAAACAGCAGCGAAGTATCTCACTCATTAAGCGCACCTAAATCAATTACAACTAAACATTTACAGTGGCTATTTACAGCAGAAACAGTGGCATACAGCAGTGTCTTACAGTGGAAAACAGTGGCATAACATGAGCATACAGCAGTGTTTACAGCAGCAAAACAGTGAGCATACAGCAGTGTTTACAGCAGCAAAACAGTGAGCATACAGCAGTGTTTACAGCAGCAAAACAGTGGCATACTAGGCATAAAAACAGTGGCATATGATGTTTACACAACAAAACAGTGGCCTTTTATGCATAAAACAGTGGCATTTTAAGCAGAAACAGTGACGTTTTTGACTAAAACAGTGGCCTTTTATGCATAAAAACAGTGGCATTTTAAGCATGGAAACAGTGACGTTTGATGACTAAAACAGTGGCATATTATGCATAAAAACAGTGGCATTTGATGACTAAAACAGTGAGTGTCTTATGCATAAAAACAGTGGCATATGATGACTAAAACAGTGACATTATGTGCAGAAACAGTGGCATGGAATGACTTAAACAGTGGTATATAATGTGCAGAAACAGTGGCATATAGTGGCATATATGTGCAAAACAGTGGCCTTTTATGCAGAAACAGTGGCATATATTAAGCATGGAAACAGTGGCATATATGTGCAGAAACAGTGGCATATAATGTGCAGAAACAGTGGCATATATGAGCACTAAAACAGTGACATATATGTGCAGAAACAGTGGCATGTAATGTGCAGAAACAGTGGCATATGTGTGCAGAAACAGTGGCATGTTAAGCATGGAAACAGTGGCATTTCATGTGCAGAAACAGTGGCACATCAAACCGAAACAGTGGCACATTTCTTCCGAAACAGTGGCATTTTATCTTCAAAACAGTGGCACATTCAAAGGGAAACAGTGGCACATTTCTCTTCAAAACAGTGGCATATCATACAAGAAATAGTGGCATAAGCTTGAACATAACCATGAGATTTTTATGCATACAAATCATCATAAAATGACTCCATACTTATACTTTAACCATGCTCAATCAAGGATCCAAAACCACACATAATCAAGGAGACATTCAAGCACACTTACATGGCTACACAAAGAAAGAGTTCTAAGTTCAAGGCCTACCTCTTGTAGCACACACTTCACCACACCCTTACTAGCTCTTCTTCACAACAAGTCCTCTCTTCCTAGGATGTTCTATGCGCAACCAGGGTGAGGTGATCTATGCGCAAATGAATGGTGAGGGGGACTTACTCCTGGAGGTCTACAGTCAACGGTTCCAGAGCGAGAAACTCACACTTGGCTTGGTGTCTTGCTCCAGGAAGCTTGTTGGTGCGGAGGGAGGAGGATGGGGATGTTGGCTGCACTTGGTCTTGCTTCCTCCTAAGGTTCTTGCAATGTTAACTAGAAGTGCAACACCAACTGAACCAAGGAACAAACAA
>JAVKPL010000961.1:0-15808 GCA_032173675.1 Gastrolobium villosum
TCAAAAAAAATTATTTACCGTAAAAAAATATTTCCCAAAGAAGTAAGTTTTCAAGACATCCTCTAGTGTGAACAAAAAGCTGAGATTTAAGGAGAATGCGACACCTCAGCTAACTTTCCAAAATTTGGTTCTACTTTCTATATAGTAAGATGGTTAAGTTTCCAAAACAACCCGTATCAGCACTACAACTATTTTTAATACATTCAATGAATACATAGAAAATTTCAAAACATCTTTTAATTATTTTAACTTTTCCAACCCATTTCACGTTGAAAGTTTAAATTTTGAATCCAGAATCGAGAAGCCCATTAATACATCTGTCTGCCACCTATAAAAAATAATTGTACAGACTATTTACTTTTGTTTCAAAAAAAATTATTTACCGTAAAAAAATATTTCCCAAAGAAGTAAGTTTTCAAGACATCCTCTAGTGTGAACAAAAAGCTGAGATTTAAGGAGAATGCGACACCTCAGCTAACTTTCCAAAATTTGGTTCTACTTTCTATATAGTAAGATGGTTAAGTTTCCAAAACAACCCGTATCAGCACTACAACTATTTTTAATACATTCAATGAATACATAGAAAATTTCAAAACATCTTTTAATTATTTTAACTTTTCCAACCCATTTCACGTTGAAAGTTTAAATTTTGAATCCAGAATCGAGAAGCCCATTAATACATCTGTCTGCCACCTATAAAAAATAATTGTACAGACTATTTACTTTTGTTTCAAAAAAAATTATTTACCGTAAAAAAATATTTCCCAAAGAAGTAAGTTTTCAAGACATCCTCTAGTGTGAACAAAAAGCTGAGATTTAAGGAGAATGCGACACCTCAGCTAACTTTCCAAAATTTGGTTCTACTTTCTATATAGTAAGATGGTTAAGTTTCCAAAACAACCCGTATCAGCACTACAACTATTTTTAATACATTCAATGAATACATAGAAAATTTCAAAACATCTTTTAATTATTTTAACTTTTCCAACCCATTTCACGTTGAAAGTTTAAATTTTGAATCCAGAATCGAGAAGCCCATTAATACATCTGTCTGCCACCTATAAAAAATAATTGTACAGACTATTTACTTTTGTTTCAAAAAAAATTATTTACCGTAAAAAAATATTTCCCAAAGAAGTAAGTTTTCAAGACATCCTCTAGTGTGAACAAAAAGCTGAGATTTAAGGAGAATGCGACACCTCAGCTAACTTTCCAAAATTTGGTTCTACTTTCTATATAGTAAGATGGTTAAGTTTCCAAAACAACCCGTATCAGCACTACAACTATTTTTAATACATTCAATGAATACATAGAAAATTTCAAAACATCTTTTAATTATTTTAACTTTTCCAACCCATTTCACGTTGAAAGTTTAAATTTTGAATCCAGAATCGAGAAGCCCATTAATACATCTGTCTGCCACCTATAAAAAATAATTGTACAGACTATTTACTTTTGTTTCAAAAAAAATTATTTACCGTAAAAAAATATTTCCCAAAGAAGTAAGTTTTCAAGACATCCTCTAGTGTGAACAAAAAGCTGAGATTTAAGGAGAATGCGACACCTCAGCTAACTTTCCAAAATTTGGTTCTACTTTCTATATAGTAAGATGGTTAAGTTTCCAAAACAACCCGTATCAGCACTACAACTATTTTTAATACATTCAATGAATACATAGAAAATTTCAAAACATCTTTTAATTATTTTAACTTTTCCAACCCATTTCACGTTGAAAGTTTAAATTTTGAATCCAGAATCGAGAAGCCCATTAATACATCTGTCTGCCACCTATAAAAAATAATTGTACAGACTATTTACTTTTGTTTCAAAAAAAATTATTTACCGTAAAAAAATATTTCCCAAAGAAGTAAGTTTTCAAGACATCCTCTAGTGTGAACAAAAAGCTGAGATTTAAGGAGAATGCGACACCTCAGCTAACTTTCCAAAATTTGGTTCTACTTTCTATATAGTAAGATGGTTAAGTTTCCAAAACAACCCGTATCAGCACTACAACTATTTTTAATACATTCAATGAATACATAGAAAATTTCAAAACATCTTTTAATTATTTTAACTTTTCCAACCCATTTCACGTTGAAAGTTTAAATTTTGAATCCAGAATCGAGAAGCCCATTAATACATCTGTCTGCCACCTATAAAAAATAATTGTACAGACTATTTACTTTTGTTTCAAAAAAAATTATTTACCGTAAAAAAATATTTCCCAAAGAAGTAAGTTTTCAAGACATCCTCTAGTGTGAACAAAAAGCTGAGATTTAAGGAGAATGCGACACCTCAGCTAACTTTCCAAAATTTGGTTCTACTTTCTATATAGTAAGATGGTTAAGTTTCCAAAACAACCCGTATCAGCACTACAACTATTTTTAATACATTCAATGAATACATAGAAAATTTCAAAACATCTTTTAATTATTTTAACTTTTCCAACCCATTTCACGTTGAAAGTTTAAATTTTGAATCCAGAATCGAGAAGCCCATTAATACATCTGTCTGCCACCTATAAAAAATAATTGTACAGACTATTTACTTTTGTTTCAAAAAAAATTATTTACCGTAAAAAAATATTTCCCAAAGAAGTAAGTTTTCAAGACATCCTCTAGTGTGAACAAAAAGCTGAGATTTAAGGAGAATGCGACACCTCAGCTAACTTTCCAAAATTTGGTTCTACTTTCTATATAGTAAGATGGTTAAGTTTCCAAAACAACCCGTATCAGCACTACAACTATTTTTAATACATTCAATGAATACATAGAAAATTTCAAAACATCTTTTAATTATTTTAACTTTTCCAACCCATTTCACGTTGAAAGTTTAAATTTTGAATCCAGAATCGAGAAGCCCATTAATACATCTGTCTGCCACCTATAAAAAATAATTGTACAGACTATTTACTTTTGTTTCAAAAAAAATTATTTACCGTAAAAAAATATTTCCCAAAGAAGTAAGTTTTCAAGACATCCTCTAGTGTGAACAAAAAGCTGAGATTTAAGGAGAATGCGACACCTCAGCTAACTTTCCAAAATTTGGTTCTACTTTCTATATAGTAAGATGGTTAAGTTTCCAAAACAACCCGTATCAGCACTACAACTATTTTTAATACATTCAATGAATACATAGAAAATTTCAAAACATCTTTTAATTATTTTAACTTTTCCAACCCATTTCACGTTGAAAGTTTAAATTTTGAATCCAGAATCGAGAAGCCCATTAATACATCTGTCTGCCACCTATAAAAAATAATTGTACAGACTATTTACTTTTGTTTCAAAAAAAATTATTTACCGTAAAAAAATATTTCCCAAAGAAGTAAGTTTTCAAGACATCCTCTAGTGTGAACAAAAAGCTGATATTTAAGGAGAATGCGACACCTCAGCTAACTTTCCAAAATTTGGTTCTACTTTCTATATAGTAAGATGGTTAAGTTTCCAAAACAACCCGTATCAGCACTACAACTATTTTTAATACATTCAATGAATACATAGAAAATTTCAAAACATCTTTTAATTATTTTAACTTTTCCAACCCATTTCACGTTGAAAGTTTAAATTTTGAATCCAGAATCGAGAAGCCCATTAATACATCTGTCTGCCACCTATAAAAAATAATTGTACAGACTATTTACTTTTGTTTCAAAAAAAATTATTTACCGTAAAAAAATATTTCCCAAAGAAGTAAGTTTTCAAGACATCCTCTAGTGTGAACAAAAAGCTGAGATTTAAGGAGAATGCGACACCTCAGCTAACTTTCCAAAATTTGGTTCTACTTTCTATATAGTAAGATGGTTAAGTTTCCAAAACAACCCGTATCAGCACTACAACTATTTTTAATACATTCAATGAATACATAGAAAATTTCAAAACATCTTTTAATTATTTTAACTTTTCCAACCCATTTCACGTTGAAAGTTTAAATTTTGAATCCAGAATCGAGAAGCCCATTAATACATCTGTCTGCCACCTATAAAAAATAATTGTACAGACTATTTACTTTTGTTTCAAAAAAAATTATTTACCGTAAAAAAATATTTCCCAAAGAAGTAAGTTTTCAAGACATCCTCTAGTGTGAACAAAAAGCTGAGATTTAAGGAGAATGCGACACCTCAGCTAACTTTCCAAAATTTGGTTCTACTTTCTATATAGTAAGATGGTTAAGTTTCCAAAACAACCCGTATCAGCACTACAACTATTTTTAATACATTCAATGAATACATAGAAAATTTCAAAACATCTTTTAATTATTTTAACTTTTCCAACCCATTTCACGTTGAAAGTTTAAATTTTGAATCCAGAATCGAGAAGCCCATTAATACATCTGTCTGCCACCTATAAAAAATAATTGTACAGACTATTTACTTTTGTTTCAAAAAAAATTATTTACCGTAAAAAAATATTTCCCAAAGAAGTAAGTTTTCAAGACATCCTCTAGTGTGAACAAAAAGCTGAGATTTAAGGAGAATGCGACACCTCAGCTAACTTTCCAAAATTTGGTTCTACTTTCTATATAGTAAGATGGTTAAGTTTCCAAAACAACCCGTATCAGCACTACAACTATTTTTAATACATTCAATGAATACATAGAAAATTTCAAAACATCTTTTAATTATTTTAACTTTTCCAACCCATTTCACGTTGAAAGTTTAAATTTTGAATCCAGAATCGAGAAGCCCATTAATACATCTGTCTGCCACCTATAAAAAATAATTGTACAGACTATTTACTTTTGTTTCAAAAAAAATTATTTACCGTAAAAAAATATTTCCCAAAGAAGTAAGTTTTCAAGACATCCTCTAGTGTGAACAAAAAGCTGAGATTTAAGGAGAATGCGACACCTCAGCTAACTTTCCAAAATTTGGTTCTACTTTCTATATAGTAAGATGGTTAAGTTTCCAAAACAACCCGTATCAGCACTACAACTATTTTTAATACATTCAATGAATACATAGAAAATTTCAAAACATCTTTTAATTATTTTAACTTTTCCAACCCATTTCACGTTGAAAGTTTAAATTTTGAATCCAGAATCGAGAAGCCCATTAATACATCTGTCTGCCACCTATAAAAAATAATTGTACAGACTATTTACTTTTGTTTCAAAAAAAATTATTTACCGTAAAAAAATATTTCCCAAAGAAGTAAGTTTTCAAGACATCCTCTAGTGTGAACAAAAAGCTGAGATTTAAGGAGAATGCGACACCTCAGCTAACTTTCCAAAATTTGGTTCTACTTTCTATATAGTAAGATGGTTAAGTTTCCAAAACAACCCGTATCAGCACTACAACTATTTTTAATACATTCAATGAATACATAGAAAATTTCAAAACATCTTTTAATTATTTTAACTTTTCCAACCCATTTCACGTTGAAAGTTTAAATTTTGAATCCAGAATCGAGAAGCCCATTAATACATCTGTCTGCCACCTATAAAAAATAATTGTACAGACTATTTACTTTTGTTTCAAAAAAAATTATTTACCGTAAAAAAATATTTCCCAAAGAAGTAAGTTTTCAAGACATCCTCTAGTGTGAACAAAAAGCTGAGATTTAAGGAGAATGCGACACCTCAGCTAACTTTCCAAAATTTGGTTCTACTTTCTATATAGTAAGATGGTTAAGTTTCCAAAACAACCCGTATCAGCACTACAACTATTTTTAATACATTCAATGAATACATAGAAAATTTCAAAACATCTTTTAATTATTTTAACTTTTCCAACCCATTTCACGTTGAAAGTTTAAATTTTGAATCCAGAATCGAGAAGCCCATTAATACATCTGTCTGCCACCTATAAAAAATAATTGTACAGACTATTTACTTTTGTTTCAAAAAAAATTATTTACCGTAAAAAAATATTTCCCAAAGAAGTAAGTTTTCAAGACATCCTCTAGTGTGAACAAAAAGCTGAGATTTAAGGAGAATGCGACACCTCAGCTAACTTTCCAAAATTTGGTTCTACTTTCTATATAGTAAGATGGTTAAGTTTCCAAAACAACCCGTATCAGCACTACAACTATTTTTAATACATTCAATGAATACATAGAAAATTTCAAAACATCTTTTAATTATTTTAACTTTTCCAACCCATTTCACGTTGAAAGTTTAAATTTTGAATCCAGAATCGAGAAGCCCATTAATACATCTGTCTGCCACCTATAAAAAATAATTGTACAGACTATTTACTTTTGTTTCAAAAAAAATTATTTACCGTAAAAAAATATTTCCCAAAGAAGTAAGTTTTCAAGACATCCTCTAGTGTGAACAAAAAGCTGAGATTTAAGGAGAATGCGACACCTCAGCTAACTTTCCAAATTTGGTTCTACTTTCTATATAGTAAGATGGTTAAGTTTCCAAAACAACCCGTATCAGCACTACAACTATTTTTAATACATTCAATGAATACATAGAAAATTTCAAAACATCTTTTAATTATTTTAACTTTTCCAACCCATTTCACGTTGAAAGTTTAAATTTTGAATCCAGAATCGAGAAGCCCATTAATACATCTGTCTGCCACCTATAAAAAATAATTGTACAGACTATTTACTTTTGTTTCAAAAAAAATTATTTACCGTAAAAAAATATTTCCCAAAGAAGTAAGTTTTCAAGACATCCTCTAGTGTGAACAAAAAGCTGAGATTTAAGGAGAATGCGACACCTCAGCTAACTTTCCAAAATTTGGTTCTACTTTCTATATAGTAAGATGGTTAAGTTTCCAAAACAACCCGTATCAGCACTACAACTATTTTTAATACATTCAATGAATACATAGAAAATTTCAAAACATCTTTTAATTATTTTAACTTTTCCAACCCATTTCACGTTGAAAGTTTAAATTTTGAATCCAGAACCGAGAAGCCCATTAATACATCTGTCTGCCACCTATAAAAAATAATTGTACAGACTATTTACTTTTGTTTCAAAAAAAATTATTTACCGTAAAAAAATATTTCCCAAAGAAGTAAGTTTTCAAGACATCCTCTAGTGTGAACAAAAAGCTGAGATTTAAGGAGAATGCGACACCTCAGCTAACTTTCCAAAATTTGGTTCTACTTTCTATATAGTAAGATGGTTAAGTTTCCAAAACAACCCGTATCAGCACTACAACTATTTTTAATACATTCAATGAATACATAGAAAATTTCAAAACATCTTTTAATTATTTTAACTTTTCCAACCCATTTCACGTTGAAAGTTTAAATTTTGAATCCAGAATCGAGAAGCCCATTAATACATCTGTCTGCCACCTATAAAAAATAATTGTACAGACTATTTACTTTTGTTTCAAAAAAAATTATTTACCGTAAAAAAATATTTCCCAAAGAAGTAAGTTTTCAAGACATCCTCTAGTGTGAACAAAAAGCTGAGATTTAAGGAGAATGCGACACCTCAGCTAACTTTCCAAAATTTGGTTCTACTTTCTATATAGTAAGATGGTTAAGTTTCCAAAACAACCCGTATCAGCACTACAACTATTTTTAATACATTCAATGAATACATAGAAAATTTCAAAACATCTTTTAATTATTTTAACTTTTCCAACCCATTTCACGTTGAAAGTTTAAATTTTGAATCCAGAATCGAGAAGCCCATTAATACATCTGTCTGCCACCTATAAAAAATAATTGTACAGACTATTTACTTTTGTTTCAAAAAAAATTATTTACCGTAAAAAAATATTTCCCAAAGAAGTAAGTTTTCAAGACATCCTCTAGTGTGAACAAAAAGCTGAGATTTAAGGAGAATGCGACACCTCAGCTAACTTTCCAAAATTTGGTTCTACTTTCTATATAGTAAGATGGTTAAGTTTCCAAAACAACCCGTATCAGCACTACAACTATTTTTAATACATTCAATGAATACATAGAAAATTTCAAAACATCTTTTAATTATTTTAACTTTTCCAACCCATTTCACGTTGAAAGTTTAAATTTTGAATCCAGAATCGAGAAGCCCATTAATACATCTGTCTGCCACCTATAAAAAATAATTGTACAGACTATTTACTTTTGTTTCAAAAAAAATTATTTACCGTAAAAAAATATTTCCCAAAGAAGTAAGTTTTCAAGACATCCTCTAGTGTGAACAAAAAGCTGAGATTTAAGGAGAATGCGACACCTCAGCTAACTTTCCAAAATTTGGTTCTACTTTCTATATAGTAAGATGGTTAAGTTTCCAAAACAACCCGTATCAGCACTACAACTATTTTTAATACATTCAATGAATACATAGAAAATTTCAAAACATCTTTTAATTATTTTAACTTTTCCAACCCATTTCACGTTGAAAGTTTAAATTTTGAATCCAGAATCGAGAAGCCCATTAATACATCTGTCTGCCACCTATAAAAAATAATTGTACAGACTATTTACTTTTGTTTCAAAAAAAATTATTTACCGTAAAAAAATATTTCCCAAAGAAGTAAGTTTTCAAGACATCCTCTAGTGTGAACAAAAAGCTGAGATTTAAGGAGAATGCGACACCTCAGCTAACTTTCCAAAATTTGGTTCTACTTTCTATATAGTAAGATGGTTAAGTTTCCAAAACAACCCGTATCAGCACTACAACTATTTTTAATACATTCAATGAATACATAGAAAATTTCAAAACATCTTTTAATTATTTTAACTTTTCCAACCCATTTCACGTTGAAAGTTTAAATTTTGAATCCAGAATCGAGAAGCCCATTAATACATCTGTCTGCCACCTATAAAAAATAATTGTACAGACTATTTACTTTTGTTTCAAAAAAAATTATTTACCGTAAAAAAATATTTCCCAAAGAAGTAAGTTTTCAAGACATCCTCTAGTGTGAACAAAAAGCTGAGATTTAAGGAGAATGCGACACCTCAGCTAACTTTCCAAAATTTGGTTCTACTTTCTATATAGTAAGATGGTTAAGTTTCCAAAACAACCCGTATCAGCACTACAACTATTTTTAATACATTCAATGAATACATAGAAAATTTCAAAACATCTTTTAATTATTTTAACTTTTCCAACCCATTTCACGTTGAAAGTTTAAATTTTGAATCCAGAATCGAGAAGCCCATTAATACATCTGTCTGCCACCTATAAAAAATAATTGTACAGACTATTTACTTTTGTTTCAAAAAAAATTATTTACCGTAAAAAAATATTTCCCAAAGAAGTAAGTTTTCAAGACATCCTCTAGTGTGAACAAAAAGCTGAGATTTAAGGAGAATGCGACACCTAAGCTAACTTTCCAAAATTTGGTTCTACTTTCTATATAGTAAGATGGTTAAGTTTCCAAAACAACCCGTATCAGCACTACAACTATTTTTAATACATTCAATGAATACATAGAAAATTTCAAAACATCTTTTAATTATTTTAACTTTTCCAACCCATTTCACGTTGAAAGTTTAAATTTTGAATCCAGAATCGAGAAGCCCATTAATACATCTGTCTGCCACCTATAAAAAATAATTGTACAGACTATTTACTTTTGTTTCAAAAAAAATTATTTACCGTAAAAAAATATTTCCCAAAGAAGTTGGAGTTTTGGAGAGCTTCAAATGGTTTAGTGAAGCCTTGGTGGTGATCATACTACTCATTGTAAGTATATTTGTGGTCTTTTGATAGTTGATTCTTAGATCTATGAATATGTGTTCAAACCTTTGATTTTAGATGTGTGATGATAGAGAGCCCAAATGCAAAAATGCTATTAGATGAAAAGGCCTTAGAATCATGTTTGTAAGCTAGAAATGCTATGTTAAATTTTGGTGAAAAATCTAGGTTTTTAACTTAGAGAATTTTGAGGAATTTTGATGAAAAATGAGTTTTTGTGTAATTGGGATTTAATGATTGTTGTAGGGTGCCTCACACGGTTGGAATTGTGAAAAGTTGATTTGGAGCATACGTTTGGAACGGTGTTGCTCGTGTTAAGGTAAACTCTTGGAACTTGGGTTTAATCCCTAGTGAGCTCCACCACACCTAGAGGAAGGTTGTGGTTGGATTATGTAGTGATGACATGATGTGTTTGTGTGCTTGTATGCATATTGCTTGTATTGTGTGAAAATTGTGTGGTCACTGGCCAGTTGACGTGTGGAGTTTGGACATCCGCTGGATTCATCCTTGTGAGAATGCCAGTCGGGTATTGCCGTGGAGTCGACTCTGGGAGCGACATCAGGATGATCCAAACGGGGGACGTCCGCCGGATAGGGCTCATGAGGAGTTCCGGTTGGGTATTGCCATGGAGTCTTCTCAACCATGGGAGAGGCGCCAGGACTGTCTCGGGAGTTATATGATGGAGTCCTTGAACATGAATCCATGAGTGGATGTTCTTGGGTGTCTCCAGGTGGATGGTGATATTGTTTTACTTGCATGCCATATTATGTCATTTTGATACATTTTAGTGAGCCATGGAGTGGAGAGAGCCTCTAGCTCCATTGGTTTACTGAGATATATCCGTATATCTCACCCCGTGTTTGGGGGACCACATTTCAGGTCACTATGAGCCGGGAGGAGCTTCGGGCAAGAAGCCCGTATAGTGGACGTTGGATGGGCATGCGGTGCATTGGATTGCATGGCTTTTTGGAGGAGTTTATGGAGTGCACATAGCATACCATTAGTATTTTGAGACTTAGGTCATGAACATATTGCATGATGTCATTTCCATGCTTTTGTTAGTGTTCATGGTCATATGCTAAGTCTTGTTATGTTTTATTATTCATGGCTTGGATAACTGTATATTTTGAGTGAGCATGGGACTTGTCCATTGCCACATTCATAGCCTTGAAGTCTTGATGAGTTATGTTGTAAAAATGGTCCATATTTGCATGTAAATGGCCATTATTTTGAGGATGATGTAAATGATGTTAATCTTAAGGAAAATGCATGATGGAAGGGCCTAGAGCCAACATTAGGACATGATTATGTGTTATGTGGAGTACCAAGGGGTTAGGGATGGATTACACAACCTTTCTTGGGCTCAAAACTGCTGTAATCTGTCATTTTGCTGCATAGTAATCGATTACCCAAGCATGGTAATCGATTACCATGCAACAGGGGACGAAAAATTAGCTACTGTCTGCACTGGTAATCGATTACTGGCCTTTGGTAATCGATTACCATGTGTGGTAATCGATTACCCAAAGTTGGTAATCGATTACCAGAACAGAGGAATTGAAAAATTGGCTACTGCCTCATTTTTGACAGGTGGTAATCGATTACCACCCACTGGTAATCGATTACCACAGTGTAATTTTTGAAAATTCAGTTTTTTCTAGACTAAAAGAAAAGGGCTTAACTTGATGGGTAGAACTCCAAATGATACGTGGTTTGAAACCACGCGTAGACAACGTAAAGGACTACAACTTGGTAAAAGATGAGAGTAAGATGGTGAGTTTAAATGAATTGAATAAAAGGGAAGACTTATGATGTTATAAAGTGTATGATTCCGCAAATGGCATTTACAATTATAGTGTGGTTTTAATTGATTACGGAAAAAGTATTTACGGAAAAGAAAAGGAATATGTTAAAAGAAAAAGTTTACCCGTAATTTAATTAACCCAATTACTGTGATTGTAACTGCGCTTAATATCATAATCAATGTTAACAATACCGGTACGTAACGGGCTGTTACATTTTATGGTATCAGAGCAGTTTTGTTTAGGGAACTCTGATTGTTTTGTATGATGTATCTTGTGTGTCATAGCTATCTGTGAACTATTTATGATTAATGTATATGTGATTCCTCAGTGTGGGTCTGATCAACTCATTCCTTTGTGTTACATGTACAGATATCATGAGTAGGGCACGAGGTCGCCGTGGGGCACGTGGTGCAGGTCCTTTGCCACCGGATCCGGTCACTGCAGCACTGAATGCTCTGCAGGCGGAAACGGCTGCAAACAGAAATATGACTGAGAACCTGATGAAAGCAAATCAGGATATGATGCAGGCCTTTATGGCTGAGTTGAGGGCGGATAGAGGTCGTCCTAGGAGGGAAGATACACCTCCGCATACGGCTACGGTGACTCCTACACCGACGCCATCTGTTACTCCTCAACAGGGGGAGAGTGGGGCTAGTCACCACACTGGTGAGGCTAGCCATCACACTACTACTGATCCGAGCTATATTCCCGATCCGTCATCTGTTGCCCAATCTACTGGGGCTGCTGGGCAGGTAATTGATAATGCTGATGATGAGCGTAGGCTCATATCTTTTAGGAAACATAAGCCACCCGCATTTCTAGGGTCAAGGGACCCAAAGGAGGTCACTGCTTGGTTGAGGGGTATGGACAAGATTTTTCAGGTTATGAGATGCCAAGATCCGCAGAAGTTGTTATATTCTGTTTATATGCTGGAGGGTGATGCCCAGGAGTGGTGGGACAATGTGTCTCGCCCATTTATTATTCAGGGAGAGGTTCTGACTTGGGCCATGTTTGAAGGATTATTCCATGAAGAATATTTTCCCCGCGATGTTCGGGAGGCTAAGCAAGGTGAATTCGATAATCTGGTACAGGGAGTGATGACTGTTGATGCCTATGTGGCGAGATTTAATGAACTTGTCAAGTTTGCTAACTATGGAGGTACTCTACCTACTCCGGAATTCTTGTCAGCTAAATTTCAAAGAGGGCTGAGTGAGAAGATTGCTAAGAGGATGTCTAATACCGCAGTGAGAAACTTTGCTGATTTGGTGACCCAGTGCAAAAGGGTCGAGACTGTTTATGGGAGGTATCCAAAATCTGATTCGGGAAAAGAGCAAGATGTTAAGAGGACACCTGGTCCTTCTGGTAATACTAATAGAGGAGGTTTCAATAATAACAATAGAGGTAGGGGGTTGCATGTAAGGCAGCCTCCTGGTCAGTTCAAGAGGGGTGGAAATACTGGTGGTGGTGGTGCTTCGAACAGATATTTTACCCCACAATGTGGGAAGTGTGGGAAATACCACAGAGGTGTATGTGGTGCTGGTACGTCGAATTGTTTTAGATGTGGTCAGAGTGGCCACTTTGCTAGAAATTGTACATCTTCTTCGGGGCAGGCTGCGAATCTGCAGGCCTTGCCGCCAGCTACTACTACTACTGCTGCTCCTATTGCTGTTGTTCCTACTGTGGGACGAGTTTATACTACTAATGCGCAGCGTACTGAAAAGGCTCCGAACTTGGTTAAAGGTATAATTTTTCTATCTAATGTTGATTTATCTGTATTGTTTGATTCGGGAGCAACACATTCATTTGTGGCGGACTATGTGGCTAAGGCGTTGGACTTAAAGGTAACACGGATGGTTCCTCCGATGCGTATTACTACTGCTACAGGCGAGGTTAGTGAGTCGTCCTGGATTTGTGAAGATGTAAAGTTCACTTATTTAGGCAGGGGTTACACCATTGATTTAATTATCTTACCCCTGGCCTCTGTCAATTTGATTTTGGGGATGGATTGGTTGTCTCGGAACTGCGCAATGATTGATTGCTGCGGGAAGAGGTTGTTGTTATCTCACGAGAGGCCGTATGTTTGTCCGTCTTTATATTTGTCTGTCAGTCAGACTGTGAAAGCCTTGAAGGCTGGAGATCTGGGTTATGTTTTGTTGGGCGGATTGGTGGGTGATAAAAAGGAGGAGATTTCTGCTATACCAGTTGTTAATGAGTTTGAAGATGTATTTCCGGATGAGATACCGGAATTCCCACCTGAGAGAGAGATTGAATTCTCGATTGATCTATTGCCTGGTGTGGGGCCGATCTCCTTGGCTCCATATCGGATGTCGCCACTTGAGTTGGCTGAATTGAAGAAACATATTGAAGAACTGTCTGCGAAGAATTTTATTAGGCCGAGTGTGTCTCCGTGGGGAGCACCGGTGATATTTGTAAAGAAAAAGGATGGTAGCATGAGATTGTGCACTGATTACCGACAGCTGAATAAAGTGACTATTAAGAACCGGTACCCATTACCGCGTATTGATGACTTATTAGATCAGTTGAGGGGTGCCTGTGTATTTTCAAAGATTGATCTCCGGTCCGGATATCACCAGATTCGGATTAAACCGGAGGATGTACCTAAAACAGCTTTCCGATCCAGATATGGACATTTTGAGTATCAAGTGATTCCTTTTGGGCTTACTAATGCCCCGGCGGTGTTCATGGACTATATGAACCGCATTTTCAAACCGTTTTTGGACCAGTTTGTAATTGTTTTTATTGATGACATTTTGATCTACTCTAAGAGTAAGGAGGAGCACGTGGACCATTTGAGGACTCTGTTGCAGGTGTTGAAGGACAAGAAACTGTATGCTAAGCCGTCTAAGTGTGAATTCTGGTTGTCTGAGGTGCAATTTTTGGGTCATGTTATTTCTGCAAGCGGTGTTGCAGTGGATCCAAGCAAGATTGAAGCGGTGAGTGACTGGGAAAGACCTAAGACTGTTACCGAGATTCGAAGTTTTCTGGGGCTTGCTGGCTATTATCGCCGATTTATACAGGGATTTTCTGCAATGGTTCTACCGTTGACTCGATTGACACGAAAGGATACTCCTTTTGTGTGGACCCAGGAATGTGAGGACTGTTTTCTGCTACTTAAAGAGAAATTGACTACTGCTCCGGTGTTGACTCTACCTGATCCGGAGGGTGAATTTGTATTATATTGTGATGCTTCTAAGAAAGGTTTAGGGAGCGTGCTGATGCAGGAAGGAAAAGTGATTGCATATGCGTCTAGGCAGTTGAGGCCACATGAAGAAAATTATCCGACGCATGACTTAGAATTGGCTGCTATTGTTTTTGCCTTGAAAATTTGGAGGCATTTTCTGTATGGGATGAAGTTTGCTGTGTTTAGCGACCATAAAAGCTTGAAATATTTATTTGATCAGAAGGAGCTGAACATGAGACAGCGTAGATGGGTTGAATTCTTGAAAGATTATGATTTTGAGCTGAAATACCACCCAGGAAAAGCCAATGTTGTGGCTGATGCATTGAGTAGGAAGTCTGTTAATTTATCTAATATGATGATGTGGGACAATGAAGTGATTGAGCAATTCCGTGATATGAAAATAACGGAGTGTGATATGGAGTTGACTCGAATTGAGAACGAGCTGCACGAGAAGATTAAAGAGACTCAGATTCGCAATGAAAGTATAAAGTATTTGAAAGGCCAGAGTGGCATATCTGTTAATGAACAGGGACTATTATTATATCAGGGCAGGATTGTTGTGCCCAAGGAACTTGCTGAGGAAGTTATGACTGAGGCCCATAAGGGTCAATATTCTATCCACCCAGGTGCCACAAAGATGTACCAAGATTTGAAAGTTAAGTTCTGGTGGCCTGGTATGAAAAGAGATGTTGCCGAGTACGTGTCTAAGTGCTTGGTTTGCCAGAAAGTGAAAATAGAGCATCAGAAACCTGCTGGATTACTTCAGCCGCTGGATATACCTGAATGGAAATGGGAAAGTATTTCTATGGATTTTGTTGTTGGATTGCCGAGAACTCAAGCTGGTTATGATTCGATTTGGGTTATTGTGGACCGACTTACGAAGTCTGCACATTTTCTACCAGTACGAGTGGATTACACTACGGAAAAGTTGGCAACACTTTATGTGAAGGAGATTGTTAGACTCCATGGGATACAGATTAGCATTGTTAGCGATCGGGACCCGAAGTTTACTTCACGATTTTGGGGAGCCTTGCAGCAGGCTTTTGGCACTCAGCTTCGACTGAGCACTGCTTATCACCCGCAGACTGATGGTCAGACTGAGAGGACCATACAGACACTTGAGGATATGCTGAGAGCTTGCACGCTGGAACAGGGTAATGCCTGGGATAGGTACTTACCACTTGTGGAATTTTCT
>JAVKPL010000962.1:0-15640 GCA_032173675.1 Gastrolobium villosum
TTTAAACACAGTCACGTATGATTTAATTGTTTATAATCACTTATTATTTATTTAACTTTTTATTCAAATAGGCATAAATGTTATTGAAAATTGTAACCACCCATGTCGGTATTTTATATTTATACAAGAAATAATCATTATAAAAATAGAATTATAAGTTGCAAAAAAAATCAAGAATTTGGAATCACAAAAATTTAGACAATTATATATAATTTTCTCCTACTTAAGCATAGTTAGTAATTGCTTTAATGTTAAGTTCTGAATATTTATGGCAAGATTTGTTGGATTGACAATGCAAAGTGATTTCTAGAAACACATGTTGTGAAGTGTTTCATGTTGTTGGAAACACTTGTTGAGTGTTTCATGTTGTTGGGCATTGTTATTGATCTATTATATTGAATTATTATATGTTAATTATCTGCCCAAGGAGGCTTTTTACATATAATAATTTGAGAAATTACATGAAGAAATTATTGATAAGATTACGTAATTTAAAAGTATTTATTTGTCCAAAGGGGATCAGTTATTTTTATATTGCATATGGTCTTATCGAGAAATATGTATAATTCAAAATTTTGTCAGCCCAAAAGTGATGAATTTTTACAATTGTATGTAATTCTCCTTTATAACACCTCGCATTTATAAAACACATATTTATGGGTTTTATAAGAGTTATGTTGTAGGAAAAGTAATTGTGTAATGTTATAGAGATTTGTTTTGCGTGTCTTAATTTTTTTTTGCTTCAAAAAGTGTGGGCCCCACAAAAAGTTGTGTGTAGGAAACTTTTTTGTGTCATGTTGCATGATGAATGCAAATCCCTATATTTATACATTAAATGTGGATTAAAGGGTAGGATTAGTGAAATGCTGAAATTAAGGTCAAAATACAAAGGAATGGTAAAATGGTAATTCGCCAAACACGTAACCCTAGGAAAGTAATTTTGAGTATGAGGTCTCAAATGGGAAAACTAACCCTGGAAATGGATTTAGAACGAAAAAACGAGTAGTTAGGCAAGTTTCTGGAAATTTGATGAATAATATTTTTACTGGGTAAAAATATCGTGGTAAAGTTGCACCGTAAAGCGTGTCGAATGAATTTTGAGTTCTGGACTTAGATATAAGTTATAAATGGTACATAGGACTAGGAATATATGATTTCTTGTGAAAATTGATGGAAATTAGAGTATTTTGGGAAGTGTGCCAACAACGCGCATAACAGCTTAAAACTGTGATTTCTTCGAACAACCGAAAAACTCCAGATTCATATGATCAAGTACAATTAAAGGACAATGTTTAATTTAAAAAATTAGAGTTTCTAAATAGTTTATGAATTTATAGACGTTTAGTGGAATAGACGGGAGATTTGAATTTGTTTGAATCATTTGAGGTGGCGGTGGGACCCACCCCACTTAACTGACATTTAAACACATGTGCAAGTGCACTATTCATCATCATCTTCACCTCCTTTTCTCTCCAAACCCGAGCTCCCTCATTTTTGTGCAAGTTTTTGCACAAAATTTCATTCTCTTCAAACTCACTCAAATCCAACAAAGTTTGTCATCAAACTTTAAGTAGAGGTCCTTTCAAACACAACCATGGTGGTCTTGGGTCTTGAAACTCAGTGATTTGAGAGAAATCTCCCATCTAAGTCCGCGGCCATTGAAGAATTATTGGATTTCTTGAATTGTTTGTTCAAGTCATTGCTTGGATATCACTTGGAGGAGTCCTAGGCCTAGCTTGTGGGTAAGTTTCCACATTTTTGATTGGTTGAATTAATGGATCCAAATTCATGAAGCCTAAAGCTATTTTGCATGAATTGATGTAGTTAGAGAGCTTAAATTGAAATTGTGTATTAGATGAAAATGACTTAGAATGATGTTTTAGAGTGATTGAACTCATAAAAATTATTGGTGAATTATTTGGTAACTTAGGCAATTTTGAAGGTTGATGTTCATGACTTTGTGAAATGATTTGGTTGTAGGATTATGTAATTCAGCTGTGGAGTATTTGTATGAATTAATTATAGGATTGTATGATGCGTGGAAGTGTTAAATTGGATTGAGTACCCCTAGGTTGGTGGACATGAGCAATTCGGCCATTTAAGGGCATAAAGGGTTTGATGATGTAAAAATTATATAATTGATGTTGTGTGGTTGTAAATGGTGTTTAAATGATTTGTAGGTTGGTGTGGTGAAGTGGAATTGGAAGGAAAAAATTTGGAGTGTGAGTGTGTGCATTCGGCCATTTAAGTAAAATTAGGAAGAATGGTGCTAGGTTGATGTTAAATGGAATTAAGGGCTTGAATGAGTGTTGTGGTAACCTTGAGATGTTAATGGTAAGTTGAAATAAAATTAAGGCCATTGGCCAAACCTATGCATGTGGGGAGGGATATTTGGTGCTTTGTAATCTGGTTAGTTGCACCTTGTATTGATGATCCTTGTGTGATCTTTGTAGGTTGTCTCCCACGGACGTAAATTCGGAGCTTTGAGCTTGGTGGGTTGCCTTTGGTCCCTGACCAAAGAGATTTTGGTGAGTTGTTATGAATATATGCATGAATTCTTTAATAATCATGTATATGTAATGGTTGATTGAGATTGTAATGGAAATGACCTATGCGTAGGCATTTCTTGTGGTAACAAGTTCAGTGACGTATTAAATTGGAGCTACCAAGTGAAGGGAGATTTAATCAGGTAATCCCTTGGTACTGGGGTTTAATCCCAGCGTGTGCTCCACCATGCCCCTTGAGGTAGTGGTTGGAGGCATTGTTGTCATAAACTAGTGTAAAAACGTAAAAATTTACGTTTTTACATTTTTACTAGAGTGATGCGTGTTAAAACGCAAGTAAAAACGGTCCTTAGTAAAAACTGGTAAAAATGTCGTGTGAAAACGTAAAAACACTTTTTTTACCGTTTTGACTGTTTTTACTTAAAATGAAATTATTTAAAAAAAAATACAAAAAAAGAAATTAAAAAAAAAACCCCAATTTTCGTTTTCCCCAAATCATATGCACAATATCTTGATATCTTATTGTTTGGATATATGTCTTTTATACTTATGTCTTATAAAGCTGCAATTCTATTATAAGTTATGGGGGAAAATGTTTTTGTAGTTAATGCAGATAAGTTATCTGCATTTATTCCGAAAATGACGTCGTTTTTATAATAGCCTAACATGATTAATTAGTAAATTACATGTTATTAAGTAATTAAGCATGTATTAGTGAGTTTCTTGCATTGTTGAGCCATGACTTGGATTGGTTGTGTTAATGATGTCCATTGTGTTGCCAGGATTGAGGCAAGTGGAACATATTGAGTGATCAAGCATTGGTGGAATCCAAGGAGCTTGATTAGGCTAGTTGTTTGGTAAGTTCATAAGCTTGTTGATGGAGCATGGATTGTCTATGTTATTGATGAATATAGAGGTATTCACGGATGTATGTTGATTGATTTCACACTCTTGAATAGGGTGTATTGGTGATTGGAAGGAATTTCCAAGTGGACATACCAAGAAAGGTTAGTGTGGATAAATGAGCTAGAAGAAAGCTTGCAAAGGAGAGAAAGCATCAAGAGGTAAACCTTTGGATCTTGGAGGTTAATTCCTCTTGTTGTTCCACCATTGCTTTTATGGAAGTGATGGTTAATGAATGGATGATTGAGTGGTAATGTTAGTATTATGGTATGTTTTCATTCATATAGTATTATTGTGTCATTGGAGAAAGGACCAATAGACAAGCACTAGGGGCTAGGTTGTATGCTTAGTGGAAAGGACTAAGATGCAATTGAAGCGTGTGTGATGATTTGATTGTTTAATTCTCTGGCCATTGAAATGCATGAGTATGCTGTTGTTAAATCATTACTGTTATTGCCTCTAGATATATGATGTAGTTCATGCCATGTGTATACTAACCCTTCATGCAGGAAGTGAACTCTGGGGTTGGAGCAATTCTCCAAGAATCCTGGGTTTATTGAATTTTATCTCACCCCGTTTGGGGACTGCTATTTCAGGTGCTACCAGAGATGATATTGGGCGAGGCAAAGGGCACGAGTAGCTTGCATATGATAGATGATAATTTATATACTCTGATGCATTAGTGGTAGATAAATGCAAGTAGGACTTAGAAGTTGATCATTGATGTTGTATTGCCCTGGTGGGACTTTGATCACTTGTTATTTCTAAGTCTTTGGTATGTAATTATTTTGATGCACATTGATGTAATTAAGCCTCTTTTGATATCATGCGAGCCTTGAAATGGCAAGAATTATGCATTGAAATTGTTATATAATGTCTATTAGGTGAAAGGAAGCCTTTGGTGGTTGAGAATTCATGTAAATATAAGGATATTATGGCTTGTTGTCCGTTTTTCATATCCTATATGATATATTTGGACCCTTGTGTCTTAATGGAAGTTATAGATCTTTTTCTTATCTTTCCAACTAGACCAAGATTGTGTTAATCGAATAAGTATAGCTCAAGTTATAGGTAAAATACCAAGATAGGGTGAAATCTCCTGAACTGTGGCGCTCTGAGCGCCAAGGTGGCGCTGTTGGCACCGTAGGTGCGAAAATGGCAGCAAGGTTCACGCTCACAGCGCGGGGTTGGCACTCACAACGCGGGACCCCTGTGAAATTCAGCACATTTTCTTCAAAAATTCCTAACTGGAGCTACGGTGCTTTGATTTGAGCGCGGTTTAAACCCACGCGTAACTAACGAAGAATTCTATAACATAGAAGAAGATGTAGACCATAAAAATTAGTATATAAATTTCTTAAATAAATAAAGAATAGAGATGTGTAGTGTTAAACAACAATAAAAATGAGTTTATAAGCCTTGTTGGTCTAAGGGGACTACTTGGCACACTAGGGTAGCAAAGTATGGTTTAAATAAAATTACGTTAGGTGTTCCACACATAGTTTAAGTTATGATTACAACCAATGGTATTGTTTTAATTACGGATTTGATTTTAAATATAAACGTTCACTAACGGAAAAAGGAAAAAGTTTATCCATACTTTAATTCAATTGTTGTGATTGTAACTGCGCCTAACGCTATACGTCATGTTAACAAACCGGTTCTAGAACGGGGTGTTACATTTTATGGTATCAAAGTAGTTTTATAGGAAAACTTGTGGATTGATGTTATGTTTGCTTGGTGTTTAATGCTTTGTAATTTTTTTATGCACTTTTTATGATTATTGCATTTGTGATCACGAAGTGTGGGCCTGATCAACTCATTTCTTTGTGTAACATGTGTAGTGTCATGACGAGGTCCCGAAACATCCCTGAGGAATCGAATGCCAATGCACAGCCAAAGCCTGTTTTGGCTGCTTTAGTTAGACCCCGAAGTGGTCGTGGGGTAGCAGGTGGACAACCGAATCCCGTGGCTGAAACTCTGGTAGCCGTGCAAAGGGAGTTGGCTGTTAGTCATCAAGCTAATGAGAACTTGATGAAAACGAATGATGATACGCGGAATGCTATGGCTGTTAGCATATGGGTGTCCTAGAGACAATCTTTTGATTAAATAAAGGACACTAGATGTAGAACTTTGTTTGTCGCAAATAAATGAAAACACTATTTATTCAGTTTCATATTGTGTCTCGATATTACTGTTAATATTATATGAACGAACTGGATAAACCCCTTGGAATAGAACAGGTATCTCTTGAGTATCTGTGATGAGATCACGATCATGAGGATTCAAGGATATTGCATGTCTATTCCTAATTATATGTTCCTAGTCTAGAGACACTGAGTTTGGGGATCAGTGATCTCGAGTAAAGACTAGTACGACTTATCTACTTGTATATGGATACAAGGTAAAGACCTCATGAGCTGTAGATATGGAGATATCTTAGCTAAAGTCGTGGGTGGAACTATAAGAGTATAGCTCGCACTGAACAGACCCAAAAGAGACTCTATGAGGAAATCTCACAGATAGTGTCATTAGAGTAATCTCTTTATGTTTGGGTCTGTCTTTCCTTAGACCAGAAGTTATTACCTAGACTGTGTTCTTGAAGGCATGTTTTGATTGTATGCCTCGTCTGCCTGAAACATGGAGACTCATAGGTATACTGTTGGGCGTGTCCTTAAAGGGCACAGGGCTAGGGTAATAAGCTGAAGGAATTCGTCAAATCTCTGTGAGAGATTAGGTTATCTGCAAACCGGAGAAATCGGGATGACATTTACAGGGACTCGGGAATCTATGCATAGTAAAAGAGATCATGAGATGATCTGCCTTTAGAGTTAGTAAATTGAAGATTCCCTATTTCGAATAAAGCTTACCCTAAACCTCAGGGGTTGATACATTTCCTTACCCTAGGTTAATGGGAAGATAACCGAGACGAAGGGAAATACATACGGCAACCAAATATGTGCAATAGGTTGATCAAGTCATTAATCTGACTAGTTCTGGGGCAACAAAGCATTGCTAGTGCTCTGTGTTGTCATTAATTGGGTTGTGTGCTTGTTGGGCCCAAGCCCAGTTATGTCAGAAGCTAAGTTGGACCTAATGGGTCACACACTAACACCTTGTAGTCATGATGGACTAGCTTTAAAGGTATTGGGCCTAATAATGGTTGTTAGCCCAAGAAGCTGTTTGGAAGCCCACCTAAATGGGTGGGTGGTGCATGGAGTTTAGTAATGGGCTTGGATAGTCCAAGCCATTACTAATTAATTTAATTAGTTAAATTAATAATCAAATATTTGAATTTCGAATTTTGAATTTGAAATTTGAATTTTGAAATTTGAATTTAGAATTTGAATTTCGAATTTCGAATTTTGAATTTAAAATTTGAAATTTGAATTTTGAAATTTGAATTTGGATTTGAATTTTGGAATTCGAATTTTGAATTTGAAATTTGAAATTTTGAATTTTGAATTTGAACGTTTGAATTCAAGTGTTTGAATTCGAATTTGAATTGGTTTTGAAAAGTTGTTTCATAATAAAAGGATAAGACAGGATCTTATTGGAGCATATTCCTTGGATCAAGAAGCATCTTTGGAAGCACTTCCTAGGCTGTTTGGTGCGCAAGTTTAAGTGATAAGGATGTCATCTTATCACTTAAAACAAAGCTCCATTCAGATTTTGTGGTTGAGGGAATCAGTGGGTGAGTTGATTCAAATTTTGAATGCAACTACTCAATATATTTGGACCCCTTCTAGGGCTGAATTATGCGCATGAAAAGTATATACTATATGATAGTTTATAAATTTAAGTTTAAATTATTTTGAACTTAATTTCATGTGGATAAAATTGGAGGTTGTTGGCAAAATTTGTTTTGCAACAGCTCCACCGTATCCTCCCTAATCCATGCGCAAATTTCAAATGTTTTTGAAATTTTGTTTTCATTTTGAATGATTTAAATCCCTCCTCCTCTCCAAGTGTGCGCATGACTTGTTCCTCACCTTAGGCTTTTGTGAAAACCTAGCCAACTCTCCTCCATCTATGCACCATTCTGTAGGGTAGCTTGTAAGAACCCGCACCGCTAATTAAGGTAATTAGTGAATTAATTATGATAATTAGAAATGATTCCATAATTGACCTTAATAATTATTATTGAGCTTAAATAATTATACTGAGTGAGTAAAAATGCTGAAAGTCGCTTTTCGGAAGAAAAGCGCAGATACCGGTTCTGCTACTCGGTATAAATGTGTACCAGAAAAGTATCTTGGAAAATTATAACGAATGCATGATAATTACTAGAATATTATGTAGGACTTGTAAAACAAGTTTCAAGTCAAAATAACGTAATCTGATGCCAGAACTGATACTGGCTATGGAAAAGCGCGTACCGGAAAGGTGCTCCGAAAAATAAAATAAAAATATGACAAATCTTAGAAAAATGCGTAGGTCTAGATTCTAAAGTTTGGGATCAAGATCTTTTACTTTGCTATTAAGGCTAATACTGCGCGATTAGTGGCCATGTGCCTATAAATACTAACCTTAGGGGGCACAAAACCCTAGGCAGCCTTGATCATACGTGAGAGGGGCTGTGTTTTCTGCTCAGCACTGTTCCATCCCTTTCCCTCAACCCTTGAGGATCAAGTCTTCACCTTTGGCTTGGTTTCTCCTCCTTCTTCCTTCCTTTACACTTGTGAGCATCCTTGTGGGAGTGAGAGGAGTGTTCTTGGGCAGTGTCAACTGCTGTGTGTGTGAGGTTTGAGGGCTGAGTTGGTGACTTGAGTGGTTTGAACCTTTGGCTTGGCATTGGTGGTGCCAAGGAGCCATCTTGTGGTGCAAGGAGCCATCTTTGTGGTGTCATTTTCGTGCTCCTACTTAGGCTGAGTTTGAAGTGTCTTGGGAGAGCTCCAAGAGCACACCTTGCTCTGTTGTGAGCTTTGGTAAGTTTCCTACACCTTTGATCTTAAGTTTTAATGCTTAAAGGTGGTGTCTTGGCATGTAAAAGGTTAAAATGAAGTAACCAACACCTAAGTGAACTTGTATATGCTTAAAAATGGATCCTTTAACGTGTACATGTGTTAAAAGTGGGATCTTTGGACTGGATATCCACGAAATGCAGAAACTGCATTCTGTCGTGAGATGTCCGGATATTTGTCGAACAGATATCCGGATATCGATATCCGGATATGGTATCCGGATATTGATATCCGGATATGGACCTGGGTATCCGGATATGGAATATCCGGATATGTCCAGTGTGATATCCGGATATGGCATATCCGGATATGTCCCTTCTGATATCCGGATATCCTGGGTTTCGAAGAACAGTAGCTGTGCTGTGTGAACAGTAAGCTATTGGGGGTTTGTGGACCCAAGTTTAAGGAAGTTGAACTTCTGTAATTAATGAACTAAGTCAGAATCACATGATTAAGGGCTTATGGCTTTGTTGGAAGCCTTAAGACGTAAAACGTAAAGGAAAGGCGTAGTCTTTAAGTTGTATGCTTGTTGTGCATAAATATTGATGTATTATTGGTCCATATCAGATTGTGATACTGCTGTTTTTGGACTTGTGAGTGGTTGGACTCTTGGCTTGGATAGCTAGCTTGCAAGGTAAGCTTTCGTGTCCTCGGTTTAGCCATTTTGTTGTTCCACCACGTCCCATGGGGATGGGTTTATGCATGTTGTGTTACATGCTTTAATGTTTTGGAAATGCTGTTGAGCTATTTATATGCAATGTGCTTTTATGAGATGCATGTGGTGTCCACCTATACGGTAAGCCTGAGTATGTAGTACATACAAGATGGTGAGGCTGTGGGTGAGGTGCAGGTAGCGTCCTTGTACTCATGTAGGTATAGACGTATTCCTACATTTCTCTGGCCAGTAGATTTGATAAACACACATGGCATGATTAATTGCTGCATCGCATAGTTTTGGAACTTATATTGTAAATACTGTTTTTGAACTTATATTACACATGTAAGTGAGCGTGGGGTGGAAACTCCTTGAGGACCCCTTGTCTTACTGAGATTTCTTGTTTAGAGATCTCACCCCACGTTTGGGGACGCTTATTTCAGGATCAGGTAATGTTGAGGGCTCAGGTGGCAGGAGGCCAGAGCTGAGTTGATATTATGATATGCTGTCTTGCTGGATTGACTGCTGTTATGTTTTCCGCTTTGATTATGTTATTTATGTTGAGACTGCTTTTGGGCATTGTTGCCTTATTTGGTGAGCATGGGGTTTGTCCATGCCACATGGTTTGACTATTGTCTTTTAAATTGCTGTTGTAATTAAAGTATCAGGATTTTGACCCAGACTACGTGTTGTAGTTCTGTGGTTTTAGATACTCACTTATTATATATATATGAGGTATTCCAGTTAGTTGTCTTGCAATTTACATACAGGCAGTATTTTATGAAATTGATTAAGTAATCAAGTTGGTTAAGTTTAATGACGTCATAATTGAATTAAAGAAAAAGTTATTCCGCATTTTAATTAAGCGTGGCTTAATACGATAGTGTGTTAACAATCCGGGTTAACACGGGCTGTTACATAGCTCACTACACCTTTCCAAACAGAATACCTAGCCTCCACCTTCACCACTTGTGCGCATAGCAAGCCTCACTGTGGTGTTCATCTGGTGGCTTTCAAGAAAGGGTTCTTGCATCATTGACGAACGATGGTGTGGATCACCATTAGAGGGTTTGAACCCTTCAAGCCTGACATCTGATCTCCCTGACTGATCAGGCCAAAAACAAGGTAACATCATGATGTCTTAAAGCATGAACCTATGTGTGCATGTATGTTCCGCAGTAAAAATTTTTGTTTTACACCTTACATGCATCGGCCTTCAAAGGCTAGTTTACTTTCAAGTGGTATCAGAGCCCGGTTGCTTTACCATTGACGGGTGATGGTACCTTGTTTGTGAAAGGAGTTTTTCACGGTCAAAAATCTTTAAAGGGTTAAAGTTTAAATTCTGCATATGGATTTTGATTCACAAATCCTTTAAAGTGTTAAAGTTTTTGTTTTTATGAACATGTAAATTTGATTCTGTGTTCATAAAACATTATGCATCATGGTTTAGTTTCTTTTTCTTTATGATAATTTAAAAGGAACACCCTTTTTTGAAAGGGTAGATTCGGCCATGGAGGGTACTAAGAGTACCTTGAATGATTTCTTATTTTTCTCCATGAATTGTGTCATGTTTATATGCATGAAATTTTGTGACAAAATTTATCATATAGTCACCTATATGATTCGGCCATGAAGGGGTTGATGGCTACATGCATGGTTTAATTTTGTTTTCTTTAAGAAAGAATTAACAAAATTTGAATTAAAATTGTTTTTTAAATTCGGCCAATGAGAAATTTAAGATTATGAATCTTGATGTCATTTTGATGTTTAAATGTTAAATGTCAAAATACATGTGAAAATATTATGTGATAATATAATGTTTGCGTTTGCAAGTTTTGAACTTTTCAGGTACAAACAGGAAGGGGATGGTCATGGTGCTCGGATTTGAATTTTGAATTTTAAAATTAATGTGTAATCGCGCCTTTTAATTTACAAGTGTATTTGTAATTTAAATTTTGTATTTTTGTCCCTCCAAAATGTTATGGAGTTTCTTTAATTATTTGTAATTAGAGAAATAGGCTAGTGGCGTATAGACGACAAGCGGCCGTTGCTTAAAGAAGCAAAAAGGACAAAAGCGCGAGCACCATGGCTATCTCAATATAAACTGTTTATATGCATGTATGATTAGAACGTCTAGTATGCATAAATTGGGCAAACCGCGTTTTGTATGGTTATTATGTTTGTCCAATAGCGACTAGTGTATACCGATAGATGTTTGACATAGGTAACGACTAGCATGATAACTTACAATATGCGTTTGATGGGACCTAATTAACCCCAAGATAAAAGGAACCCTTAAAAGGAATAAATAATTAAGCATATGATTACCTCCCACCACCAATGCTACTCAAAACTCTTCTACATAGTGGTGCTCCACAACTCAGTTGGGACCCACTATTTCGTTGGGCTAGAGTAGTGTTTGAAGTGTAAGACACTTAGGGTGCTGGTTTAATGCTTAACTAAGACATAAGTTGCAGGCACAGCCGGGCTTATGTGCTTAGGGTAATGGTGCTAGGTTGGTTGCATGAGATGCACCACTAAGTGACAAAGAGTTGTCAACCTAATGTTAAGAGAGGGTATGAGATACTGTTGATAAAGATCAACCCTTTATTTAAATTAATCTTGCGGTCTCAGACGGAGGTTAAAATAAATAATCGCACTCTTAATCCCACTAAGGTAAAATCTAAAGTAGATTAACCCTAAGTCAAAAGGAAGGGTCATTGACTTAGATAAAATAGTGGGAGGGGAAAATTATTTCAAGTCTTTAATAATTTGCTTTTAACTACATAACCGTATATTAACTAAAACTATCTTTACATCCTTTTCAGCTTATAGTATGACTAATCCACTGTCACTGCGTTCAATACTCGATACGAATAAACTGACCGGTTCAAATTTTATGGACTGGTATCGGAACCTGAGAATAGTTCTAAGGGCCGAAAAGATTGCCTACGTTTTAGATGCTGTAATACCCGTAGCTCCACGGGAAGGGGAAGAAGGGTTTGCGGAATTTGATTTCGTAACCCACCAACAGCACTTGGATGACAATGTGATGGCAGTATGCATCATGTTGGCATCCATGTCGCCTGAACTGCAAAAACAGCATGAGCATATGGATGCTCCCTCTATTATCGTACATCTCAAGGAGTTGTATGATATTAAAGGCAGTCATGAGAGGTATGAGGCCTCAAGAGAACTGTTCTCTTGTAGGATGACTGAGAGCATATCTGTTGGCAGCCATGTTCTCAAGATGATCGGGCTGATTGAGAAGCTAGGAAACCTAGGCTTCATCATGGATGCCGAGCTAAGTAATGACTTAGTCCTCACCTCACTTCCACCTTTCTTCAGTCAATTCATCATGAATTACAATATGCATGGGATGCAAGTGAGCTTGCCTGAGTTGTTAAGCATGTTAACAACAGCTGAAGTGTCTATCAAGAAGGATAGGACACAGGCTCTTTTGATTGGTGGGCCTAGCAAGGCCAAGGGAAAGGGTAAGGAGCCTGCAAAAGGTGACCCCCTTAAGCCCAAAGGAAAATCCAAGAAGAAGAAGGGCAAGAAGAAGGGTAAGAAGGCACCTAAGGACAAGGGTGATGCTGAGTGCTTCCATTGTGGCAAGAAAGGCCACTGGAAGAGGAATTGTCCAGACTACCTGAACAATGTGAAGGACAAGAAGCATGATGATGCTTCTGCCTCAGGTATTTTCATGATTGAGATAAATTATTCTTATGCTAATCCATCCTTATGGGTATTGGATACCGGATGCGGTTCTCATATCTGCAATATGTTGCAGGTACTTAGGAGCCCAAGGAGATTGGATAGAAACGAGGTGGATCTCCGCGTTGGTAATGGAGCAAGAGTTGCTGCTCATTCAGTTGGAGATGCTGACCTTATTTTGCCTACAGGCCTTTTATTGCATTTGAATAATTGTCTTTATGTTCCGCATATTTCTAGAAACATTATTTCAATTTCTTGTTTAGAACAAGATGGTTATACTTTCAGTATTAGGGATGGTACTTTTTCTATCATTTTGAATGATATGGTTTACGGTACTGCTTCTTTAATAAATGGATTGTATGTGTTGGAAATGGGAAATGAAGTGCTCAATATAGATGTGAAACGACCTAGGACGGATAATCAATCTTATCTTTGGCACTGTAGACTAGGGCACATAAATGAAACAAGATTGTCTAGGATGCATAGAGATGGATACCTGGACTCCATGGATTTGGAATCCTATGGACAGTGTGAATCTTGTCTAGCTGGGAAAATGATTCAACAAAAGCCCAAAGGGCTTGAGAGTCATAGGGCTAGTGAGTTATTAGAACTCATTCATACTGATGTATGTGGCCCAATGTCTATTGAGGCTAGAGGTGGATATTCTTATTTCATTACCTTTACAGATGACAAATCAAGATTTGGGTATATATACCTAATGAGATATAAATCTGAAGCGTTTGAAAAGTTCAAAGAGTTTAGGAATGAAGTGGAGAAGCAACGTGGCAAGATGATTAAGACATTGCGATCAGATCGTGGTGGTGAATATTTGAGCTACGAGTTTCAGGGTTATCTGAGAGAAAATGGAATTCTCTCACAATTTACCGCTCCTTACACACCACGCCAAAACGGTGTCTCCGAAAGGAGAAACAGGACCTTGTTAGACATGGTTAGGTCTATGATGAGTGAGACTCAACTTCCAAAATCGTTTTGGGGATATGCCTTAGACACAACGGCATACCTTCTAAATAGGGTACCGTCTAAATCTGTTCAGACCACACCATATGAGATATGGAGTGGTAAGAGACCCAACCTGAATTACCTTAGGGTATGGGGATCGCCAGCTTATGTCAAAGCGTTGACATCAGACAAGCTTAGTGCTAAGAGTACTAAATGTCTATTTGTGGGGTATCCTAAAGGTACTAAGGGATACTACTTCTACTCCATGGAAGAACACAAAGTGTTTGTGTCAAAGAATGCTGAGTTCCTTGAGAAGGATTTGATCTCTCAAGGAGGCAGTGGGAGTAAGATTGATCTTGAAGAAGTGCAAGATCCACAAGAACAGATTGAGGAACCCGAGTCTGCTCCGCAGGCGACGTTCTTCAATGGAGAAGTAAACACACAACTCCGTAGATCTACGAGGGTCATTCATCCACCTGAAAGGTACGGGTTTGTGATTGAGAATCAGCAAACTGTTGAGGATGATGAACCAAGTAACTACGAGGAGGCGGTCAAAGATGTTGACTCCTCAAGATGGCTTGAAGCCATGGAATCTGAAATGGATTCGATGTATCAGAACAAGGTATGGACCTTGGTTCCTAAACCGCAAGGAATAGTTCCTATCGGTAATAAATGGGTCTTTAAAAGAAAGACTGATGCAGATGGAAACGTTCAGACCTACAAAGCTAGGTTGGTGGCGAAAGGGTATCGTCAAAGACAAGGAGTTGACTATGATGAAACTTTCTCACCAGTTGCCATGATCAAATCTATTAGGATCATGCTTGCAATAGCAGCATACCACGACTATGAAATTTGGCAAATGGATGTCAAGACCGCCTTCTTGAATGGGTTCTTGAAGGAGGAAGTGTACATGACACAACCTGAAGGCTTTGAAAACAAAGATCAGGAGCATATGGTATGCAAACTACAAAGGTCAATATATGGGCTAAAGCAAGCATCAAGGAGTTGGAATATACGTTTTGATGAAGTCGTTAAGAGTAACGGTTTTATCAAGAACGAGGATGAACCTTGTGTTTACAGAAAGGTTAGTGGGAGTAATGTCGTCTTCCTAGTGCTTTATGTAGATGACATATTGCTAATAGGAAATGACATCCCCACATTAAAAATAACGAAAGAGTGGCTTTCAGAAAACTTTACCATGAAGGATTTGGGAGAGGCAGCCTTTATACTTGGTATAAAGATCTATAGAGATAGATCCAAGAGGCTGCTGGGTTTATCTCAATCCACGTACGTTGACAAGATGCTAAAGAGGTTTAGCATGGAAGGGTCGAAAAGGGGTTTTCTTCCTGTCAGTCATGGGGTACACCTATCAAGGGCTATGTGTCCTAAGTCACAGCCTGAGAAGGATCGCAAGAGTGGAATTCCATACGCTTCGGCTATTGGATCCATCATGTATGCCATGATATGTACGAGACCAGATGTCTCATATGCTTTAAGCATTACGAGCAGATACCAGTCAGACCCTGGAGAGGGTCACTGGACGGCAGTCAAAACCATCCTTAAATACTTAAGAAGAACTAAGGATGCGTTTCTGGTCTATGGTGGGGTTAATGAGTTAACAGTGAAAGGGTTCACTGATGCCAGCTTTCAGAGTGACAAAGATGACTGCAAGTCACAGTCAGGATTCGTATTCACCTTAAATGGTGTGGCAGTGTCTTGGAAAAGTTCCAAGCAGGAGACAACAGCAGATTCAACGACAGAGGCTGAATACATAGCTGCTTCAGAAGTAGCTAAGGAGGCAGTGTGGATCAAGAAGTTCGTAAATGAACTAAGGGTGGTTCCAAGCGTGGATGAGCCCATACAGTTGCTTTGCGACAACATAGGAGCCATTGCGCAGTCAAAGGAACCTAGGTCTCATCAAAGATCAAAACACGTGC
>JAVKPL010000963.1:0-15585 GCA_032173675.1 Gastrolobium villosum
AACATGCGTGCCAAGGTATAACTTGCACACCGGGACTCCATCATGAATCCCCTACCACCTTGAGCATCCAATGACACTCCCAAGAGACAAATCTCTTCACATTTCCCATCATAGGGAATTTCACTTACATCATTGTTCTTTTACAAAAATAATTTCTTCTAGTTCATTACAACACACATATAAATTTAGGCACCCCGGCCTTCACAAAACATATAGATATACACGTTTATACATATTGGCGTTCAACCATCACAGGATTATTATCCACACAAAGTTAAGCCACATCATCCAATTTGCAATGCTCCACAACATTATGGAAGCATACTAGCACCATTACTACACCACACTCGGTTATATTTTCTCACCTCCCATTTGTCAAGTCCAACCATCCTTAACTTATGGACTCTCATACTTTCAATCAAATTCATCAAATGCCACACATGGCAATTATCTCAACTTCTTATATTATACTTTTTATACATATAATATCCTCACTTAGATTAAGCCAACATTAACTCATCATGGACTAAAGTCCCAATTTCAACATTGAATTATCCTACACGTCATTTCCATAGTTCTTTTATGTTACTCACAATCCTCAATCAAATTTTGAATTTTCTATTTTATTTATACATCCAAGCATATCAAGTCATCCATGTGCATGCCCTCATCAAGGGTCTTATAACCTTATACTTTACCCTAAGGTATCCAATATTTCATATAAACACTCATATTCAAATTTTCACAATTTCATCGGGGTTCCAATTCCCCTACCACATCAAAGATATACCACTAATTCCACATATACTCGATTATTCTAACTCCCCGTACAATTTGGGAAGACTTACCAACATCATCATACTAATATCAACTCAATTCAATCATTTACATATACCAACACACCTTCCTTTATTTCTATTCATTACAATACATGTTTACATTTCACATTTTCATCAATTACCACCAATTTCACTAAGTTACAACAATCCAATAGCACCATAAATTTTTTTTATTGCATAAATCATCAGTATACAAACATACTACCACATTACACAACAATTCATAACACCATTAACTCACTAAGTCCTCAATTACATCAAATTTACTCACTAACATATCCATCCGTGGGCAGTCAACACTGCACCCACCACCTTAGCCTAAAGACTGGCATTGGTGCTCCAGGGTTGTCACGAAGGCATCTTATACTGACCACACATTGAACACGAAGATATGGGTTGATCAGGCACAAACTAAGGAATCACATGTGTAGCAGTCAATAAGAGTCTACGTACAACTATACAGCACTCACCTCAATTACACAATCATCAGAGTTCCCTAATGAAACTGCTCTGATACCATAAAATGTAACAGCCCGTTACGTACCGGTATTGTTAACATTGATTATGATATTAAGCGCAGTTACAATCACAGTAATTGGGTTAATTAAATTACGGGCAAACTTTTTCCTTTCATCATATTCTCTTTTCATAACCATAACCTTTTCCGTAATCAATTAAAGCAACACTATAATTGTAAATGCCATACGCGGAAGCATCTAGCTTAACAACAACACTAAACTTTTCTTTTTATTCAACTCATTTTAAACCCATCAACTCATTCTCCTTTCTTTTAGTCTAGAAAAACTCAAATTTTCAAAATTTACACTGTGGTAATCGATTACCAGTGGGTGGTAATCGATTACCACCTGTCAAAAATGAGACAGTAGCCAATTTTTCAAATCCTCTGCTCTGGTAATCGATTACCAACTTTGGGTAATCGATTACCTCACATGGTAATCGATTACCAAGCCTCAGTAATCGATTACCAGTGAAGACAGTAGCTAATTTTTCGCCCCCTGTTGCATGGTAATCGATTACCATGCTTGGGTAATCGATTACTATGCAGTAAAAGTGACAGATTACAGCATTTTAAGCCCAAGAAGGGTTGTGTAATCCATCCCAAACACCTAAGTACTCCACACAACACTTAAACATACTCTAATCTAGGCACTAGGCCCCTTCAAACATGCATTTTCATTCAATTATGCAACATTTACATAGTCTTTAATATAATGGCCAATTTACATCAAATACGATCCATTTTACAACATATTCACCAAGACTTCAATTACAATAAATGTGGCAATGGACAAGTCCCATGCTCACTCAAATATACAATATATTCTCATGTCCTACATATACATCATATTGAAGGATCTAACATGTGTTCATGAGCTTACTAAGCATGGCATTTTCAACATGCATAGATTCATGACCTAAGTCTAAAGCATAAAACATATGCAAGATGTGTCCCAACTAAGTCCTCAACATGCTGTGCCTCCAATATGCACCTCATGCTCCACTCTTCCAGGCTCAACCTGACCTGAAATGATGCCCCAAAACACGGGGTGAGATATATAAATATATCTCAGTAAACCAAGGGCCCTGGAGGTTTCTCCACCCCATGGCTCACTCAATGTGCAAATACAACATCATATAATATGCATGTAATACAATATCACCCATCAACTGGAGACAACCCGAGAACATCCACTCATGGATTCATGTTCAAGGACTCCATCATATAACTCCCGAGACAGTCCTGGCGCCTCTCCCATGGTTGAGAAGACTCCATGGCAATACCCAACCGGAACTCCTCATGAGCCCTATCCGGCGGACGTCCCCGTTTGGATCATCCTGGCGCCGCTCCCAGAGTCGACTCCACGGCAAAACCCGACTGGCATTCTCACAAGGACGAACCCAGCGGATGTCCAAACTCCACACACGTCAACTGGCCAGTGACCAAACAATTTCACAAAAATCAAGCAATATGCATACAAGCACACAATCACACAATGTCATAACCACATAATCCAACCACAACCTTCCACTAGGTGTGGTGGAGCACACAAGGGCTAAACCCCAGTTCCAAAGGTTACCTCAACACCGAGCCAATGCTCCAAACGTAAGCTCCAAGCTTACCCGCTTCCAAAGCGTCCAAAAGAGGCAACCTAGATAATCCACAACATGATTATCAATACAATTCCAATGTAAACCATTCATTTACACAATTAATCATCATTAAATCACTTAGGCCAAAGGCTATTTTTCCATACCATTTTACTTCAATCTCTTTTATAGGTTAATTTACCAATTACACCATGAATCACACATTCTTTCTTCTCTTTCCACTTTATCACACTATACCATCATCCATTTAAACATCATTTTATATCATGTTCCATCAAATTCACAACCTTTACATCATTTTTTTTCTCCAAACCACTCTATGGTTCGAATTCCTTAAAAGTTGGTTCTACAAGGTTTTCACTTCCATTTTAACACACACACTAATCATATAATCACATTATCAACCTATACCAATGGTCCATCATTCAATTATTCAATTTCACCACATAACAATTTTCATGAAATCTTCACAAATTTTCCTAAGTTAAAATCCAACTTTTTCACCAAAATTTATCATAGCATTTCTAGCTTTCATGCATCATTCTAAGGCATTTTCATCTAATAGCATTTTTCCATTTGAGCTCTCTATCATCACACATCTAAAATCAAAGGTTTGAACACAAATTTCTAGATCTATGAATTCAACCATAAAAATACCACAAATATACTCACAATGTGTTGTATGATCACCACCAAGGCTTCACTAAACCATTTGAAGATCAAAACTCCAAGAAATCTCCAAAAACTCAAGTGGGTCGAATCTGAGTTTGTCCATTTTCGCCCCAAGGAGGTGGTTTCATGGCTTCTAAGTGTTACCAATGGATCTAGAAGGTTGTTTACAATAGATTTCAACACCAAAATCAAGTGATTTGGTGAAGAATAGAGAAAATGGTGAAAGAGGAGAGAAATGGGGTTTGGTGTTTTTGTTCTTCACAGGGACGCACGGGAGAAAGAAGAAGGAGGAAGGAAAGAAAGAAAAAGAGGGTGAATTCGAGGTTACATATCATCTCTAATCTGTCCCATCACATAGGCCAAGTGACTTCGGTCACACGGGTCCCACACGCGATCTAACTTTCACTCCGATAAAAATTCTGATCATATATTCTTAATCTACATATTTTTCCAGTCCATGTCATATTTTTCTTTCCTCAAAATTCTCATAAAAATTTCACACTTATCGGTACACTCGTACCGCAGTATTTAACACTTAAAAAGTCACTATTCATCACTTTTTCACAAATTTGCCTATTCACTCAATTTTCCGCCCTGATTCCATTTCCAGCATTATTTTTGTCATATTAAATCTCTAACTCCATTTTTCATGCCTCGGTTTACGTTCTTGGCAAATTACCATTTTGCCCTTTTTGCCCATTTTGGCCCTAATTCTCGGATTTTCACTAATCCTTCCCTTTTAAACCCATATTTTATCACATAAATTCACATTTAATTTTCCGAGGTGTTATAGTCTGTCTTGTTGAAGCATATTTCTAGGACCTGTAATCATTGTGCGGACTGGCTAGCGAAGAAAGCAATGGATGATCCTTTTGGTTTATCCACTATTACATCCCTCACAGTGAGCTACTTAATCTTCTTACTGCTGATATGCTGGATCCGGGAGTCATCACTCCAGCTGCAAGATGCTGAGTTTGTTTCTTCTGAGTCGATGGTTTTTAGTTTTCTTTCTGTCTTGCTTTTTCCTGTTATTGTTTGTTTTCTTTTGTTTCGTTTTGTCTGTTTCGTGGGGCAATGCCCCATGTATTTACCAAAAAAAAATAAAATAATAATTAATATCATAACTAATGTATTTTATTACCTTCGCTCATCAGCAGCATCATCAACAAGTGTTTTTAATTCTAAAGTTGGTCATCAGATGAGGGAAAAGATCGTATTTTGTCATCAAAATGGGCTTAGATGGGAACGAATTATCTTCCCATCAAACACCCCAAAACTAAATTGTTGGTTGTCCTCAAACAACTCAGAAATAGTGTCTTACCAGCTTTAGTTCATACAGATCAGCATCCTTCAGCAATACCATAACTGAAATCTATGAACCAAACAGTTTGAACAAAGAAAAAATTTCCATTTCAAAAATAAATTAAATTTACACTAGGGAACGGAAAAGAAAACAAATGTAAAGTGCTGAAAGCGAAATAAAACTAAACAAATATGAGGGTTTTCTCCTTTTCACTGGGGACCTCTTTTGTCCAACTTGGTATCCTCTCCAGCACTTGTCACAGCCTCTCTAGTAGCATTAGTTTCCTCCTGTGTAGGTGGTCTTCTCCTGAGCTGATCTCTCAATCTTCTTACTTCAGCTTCAAGAAGCCATTTCTCAGTGTGCTTCTGTAGATCACTAATTACTGCAATGAGGTGATCAATGGTGGATCTCATCATTATCGTAACATTACGAATTTGCACAAGCTGCGCCTCAACATCCCACATTCTGAGTTCCAGCAGGTAAATTCTTCCCTCCAGGTACGTTCCAAAGGCCTTGAGGGCTTCTTTGGTTTCTTTTCGTTCTTCAGAAATTTTGAGGAGGAGCTTCCTAAGCTGTAGTTCAGCTCTAGTGTTGTGCAGGGAATGAGCGTGCGTCAGGGAGTCAGATGCTTTTCTGATTTCATCCCTGACAACTTGCAAAGTTGGTGCAGAGGGGGCAGCACTGATGTCTTTGATGCTGGCTTTAATAATGTCGATAAGCTGCTCTCTGTCTTCCTTCTGTTGTTCTTGGAATTTGATGAAGGAAGATGAGAGTTGGTCCAACCCGTTCCTTAGAGCCTTCAGCTCTTCAGTGGTATCTGTCATATCAATCTGAGGAACAGATTGTTTTTCAGGAAGCAACTTTTTCATCCTTTTCCCCATCATTTTAAAAATCTCAGCAATCCCAATTTGTAATTTTTTTCTTGATGCAATGGGGGAAGCTGGTTTATTTTTCTGCTGCTGTTTGTTGTTGGAAGCAGCTGGAGGTTCTTCAAGTGCTTGCCTGATTATTACCTCTTTTGTCTTGGAAGAATAGGGGGCTGATGTAGTTTGTCCCTCCATCAGTGGAGGTACTTCCAAGCCTTCCTTTTCTACTAGAGCCCTAGCAAGGGCCTCGTCCCCAGTTATGTCAGGACGGATGACAGGATAAGAGAGTGGTCCTCCCAGATTGATCTGTCTGGGAACGATTGGCTTTTTCTTTTTAGGGGATTCAACAAGAATCACCTTTCCCTTGTCAAGTTTCTTCTGTGGGTGAGCCTCTTGCTCAGCCACCTGTTCTTCTGCAGCAGGTGCTGCTTCTATTTCTTTAATCCCCTTTCCTTTATGTTGCATAGGAGAGGGTTGTTGTATTCTTGATGGAGGTGAGGAATGAGCTGGTGATAGGGGAGGGGATGGAACGTCAAGAGACTCAGTAGCAGAGCTACTTGGGGACGTCTCCCTAGCAGTAGGTTTTGACGTTCCTCCTTTCTCCAGCCTCTTGCCAATAGGCTCATTGTCCTCACTATCTTCCTCCTTGTCAGAGAGGGTGATGGGCTTCTCAGAGGATACTCCCTCTCCCCTTTTTGTGGCTGCTCTTAGTTCACTATAGCTGAAGCTTTTCAAATTGGAAGATTGCAAGATCTCACCCTCACTTCTTGAAGTGACAGATATGGAGGCTGATGAGTTGGTGCTATTTGAGCTGATGTCATGGCCACTCCTGTTTACACTTCTAGAAGTGAACCCTACATCAATGCCAAGAAAATCAGCTTAAGAATGACTCAATCACCATCATTGGCCTTATAACAAAAACAAAATAAACAAAGTCATCACTCATAATACCAAATTTACATGGATAGATGGACTTCCACAAAACCCCATAATTATCCTTATGTTGTCTTAACAAGAATTTCCCTCGGACTCGGATTACAGTTTGGAGGAATTATCTTACAGAAAACATTACCTCTGATCAGTTTGGAATGGGGTTATCTCTTTTTAAAAAGAATTTGGGTGAGAAGATATTTTCATGTGTAGATGGTTATCTTTTTTTTTCTTTCCAATAAAAAATACAAACAAAACGTAACATAACCATTTTCTAATCCGACAAGTAAGCCAAAATCGTAATATTGATGATGCACTCTCAAGGTTTTTTTTTTTGGTGGGATGACAAAAGTATTTCTGGCTGATGTAAAAATATTTTGTCCGCCACGTATACATTTTTTTATCAGAATCTAATATTGGATCTTGATTTTCAAAAAAATCGGCAAATTTTGGTGAATATGTATGTGTCTGTAGTTGATATATCTTTTTATCACAGCTATAGAAAAACTAAACCCATAATTTTTATGCTAAAAATGTAAATTGTGATATTTGAACTTTGGATTTTTTATCATATATTTGCAAATTTTAAATATTTTTTATTAAAACAAGGGTAAAAATCAAATATTTTTTCAATCAATCTGGAAAGAAAACTATCCATAAAGTTAACAACTTTAACTCTGTGAAAATCAATCCCATATTCATTTCCAAACCCCAACAGAACCAAAAATCTGGAGAATAATTAGCTCATTCACATATTGACAGAAAACAAATATATATATATATATATATATATATGAAGATGCAAGTCAAAAAGAAGAAGGTGACCTGTAATGGAAGGGCTCGCAGCCTTAATGCAATTGCTAAAGCAAGCACCCATCAACAAAATCACCCCTATAAACGAAGATTTCAAAGGTTAAGGCTTTCAAATGCAAGCAAAAAAAAAAAGTGTCAAACTTCAAAGGGTGAAAAGGCAAGTTTGCAAAAATGGGGTGGATAAAAAGAGCAACAACCACAGAATGAAATGCAAACAAAACAAAAGAAAAAGAAATCACTTGGCTTAAGGCAGATCCTAGTGATTGCGCACTGAATAGGTGAGATTTCAGAAACCTTTTTACAAGTCTTGATGATTTGGATTTTGACGAGAAGGATCGGGGAAGCAAGGGTCAAAAGAGGAAATGTATAAAATAATTTTATTTCTTACACACCCACACACACAAATATATATATATATATATATATATATATAAATAAATGTGTGTACCCTATTAATTAACGATTATATGAGATAATTTTATATATATATATATAAGTGTGTCAATAATTTTATACGATAGGATGATCATTAATAGAAGATCCCTTCCAATTAATTATAGGATTAATGTATAAAATAATTTTATTTCTTACACACACACACACACATATATATATATATATATATATATATATATAAATGTGTGGGACCCTCCCAATTAATTATACGATTATTGTATGAGATAATTTTATCTCTTGTATATATATAAATATAAGTGTGTGAGACCCATTTAAGGTCATTTAAAGAGAAAGAGAGAGAGAAAAAAACGGGTCACAAACTTTTATATGTTTGGAAATCATCTCGTATAACATGAGAAATATTAATCTCTATAATTGTGTATATTAGATAAGAGTTTTTTTCATATCTCTTAAAAAATGTTTAAAAAAAGTAAATATATTTCATATGTGATAAAGATAAAAATTCGTTTGTTTACAAAAAAAAAGTGATTACATTTTTTCGAAAATAATATATTTATTAATAAAATTGTTCACAACTAATTAAAATTATTTAATGGATGATACACTTATGTACTAATAACAAATAATAATGATGAAATAATGACTTTTTCATTGCTTTATTTCAAAAAGAAAAGATTACTAAATTACAAGTATATGAAAATTATTTTTCAATCTAATAGTAGGATAGTGAGATCAGGGTAAGTTAGAATCCTAATTAAGAGATTAGCGGGACTGCTAGGCGCCAACATGCATTTATACATAAAATCTTGGTCACGCGTTTCAGAATACCCTCTTTCATATAAATAATAATTAATATCATAACTAATGTATATGATTACCTTATCGAAGTTTTTGTAAATTAAGAATGATAAATTTATTGTAATAATGACAATTTGATGATTTTTTTTATTTTCCTTTAATCCTTACCAAAAAAATTAAACTCTTTGATTTCATTCAAGTCGGATAAGTAATATGATGCATAATTCACACAATTGTTTAAATGCTAGAGTCATATCCGAAACATTGTGATTGTTGTGTTATGATTCTGATATTTTTCTCATTGATTAATCAATATACCGTTAGAAATTTGGCTGCTTCCAAGGGTGATTTGAATATCACAAAATTTATGCAAAATCCTTTTTTTATTTCCAAATTACAAATTTATATAAACTTTGACTCGTAAAGATATTAAGGATAAAAACATAGACAACATATTTCATATCAATTATTATCATAGACATACAATCAATGCTAGCACATACAAGAAATTCCACACGAGAGAACTCCAAATTCAATTTAATCTAGTCTGATTGCTAATCGCTCAACAATTCTACAATGTGGCCTGCTTAGCTATCTGGATAGGATCATCATTAATAGAAAATTCTCGTCCTGTTTGTGCTCCCTATTTCTGCCTTCTAAAATGTGGGCTGTTTAGCTATCTGGATAGGATCATCATTAATAGAAGATGAAAGTAAACTGGCCTTTGAAGGCCGATGCATGTAAGGTGTAAAACAAAATTTTTACTGCGGAACATACATGCACACATAGGTTCATGCTTTAAGACAACATGATGTTACCTTGTTTTTGGCCTGATCAGTCAGGGAGATCAGATGTCAGGCTTGAAGGGTTCAAACCCTCTAATGGTGATCCACACCACCAGATGTACACCACAGTGAGGCTTGCTATGCGCACAAGTGGTGAAGGTGGAGGCTAGGTATTCTGTTTGGAAAGGTGTAGTGAACTACCCTGCAGAATGGTGCATAGATGGAGGAGAGTTGGCTAGGTTTTCTCAAAACCCTAAGGTGAGGAACAAGTGTTATGCGCACACTTGGAGAGGAGGAGAGATTTAAATCATTCAAAATGAAAACCAACTTTCAAACTACTTTGAAGTTTGCGCATGGAACAGTGAGGATAAGGTGGAGCTGTTATAAAACCAATTTTGCCAACAACCTCCAATCTTATCCACATGAAATTAAGGTCAAAATAATTTAAAATTAAATTCATAAACTATCATATAGTATACTTTTCATGCGCATAATTCAGCCCTAGAAGGGGTCCAAATATATTGAGTAGTTGCATTCAAAATTTGAATCAACTCACCCACTGATTCCCTCAACCACCAAATCTGAATGGAGCTTTGTTTTAAGTGATAAGATGACATCCTTATCACTTAAACTTGCGCACCAAACAGCCAAGGAAGTGCTCCAAAGATGTTCTTGATCCAAGGAATATGCTCCAATAAGATCCTGTCTTATCCTTTTGTTATGAAACAACTTTTCAAAACCAATTCAAATTCGAATTCAAACACTTGAATTCAGATGTTCAAACATTCAAATTTCAATTCAAAATTCAAAATTTCAAATTTCAAATTCAAAATTCGAATTTCAAAATTCAAATTCAAAATTCAAATTACAAATTTCAAATTTCAAATTCAAAATTCGAATTTCGAAATTCAAATTCCAAATTCAAATTTCAAATTCAAAATTCCAAATTCAAATATTTGATTATTAATTTAACTAATTAAATTAATTAGTAATGGCTTGGACTATCCAAGCCCATTACTAAGCTCCATGCACCACCCACCCTTTTAGGTGGGCTTCCAAATAGCTTCTTGGGCTAACAACCATTATTAGGCCCAATACCTTTAAAGCTAGTCCATCATGACTACAAGGTGTTAGTGTGTGACCCATTAGGTCCAACTTAGCTTCTGACATAACTGGGCTTGGGCCCAACAAGCCCACAACCCAATTAATGACAACACAGAGCACTACCAATGCTTTGTTGCCCCAAAACTAGTCAGATTAATAACTTGATCATCCTATTGCACATATTTGGTTATCGTATGTATTTCCCTTCGTCTCGGTTATCTTCCCATTAACCTAGGGTAAGGAAATGTATCAACCCCTGCGGTTTAGGGTAAGCTTTATTCGAAATAGGGAATCTTCAATTTACTGACTCTAAAGGCAGATCATCTCATGATCTCTTTTACTATGCATAGATTCCCGAGTCCCTGTAAATGTCATCCCGATTTCTCCGGTTTACAGATAACCTAATCTCTCACAGAGATTTGACGAATTCCTTCAGCTTATTACCCTAGCCATGTGCCCTCTAAGGACACGCCCAACAGTATACCTATGAGTCTCCATGTTTCAGGCTGACGAGGCATACAATCAAAACATGCCTTCAAGAACACCGTCTAGGTAATAACTTCTGGTCTAAGGAAAGACATACCCAAACATAAAGAGATTACTCTAATGACACTATCTGTGAGATTTCCTCATAGAGTCTCTTTTTGGGTCTGTTCAGTGCGAGCTATACTCTTATAGGTCCATCCACGACTTTAGCTAAGATATCTCCATATCTGCAGCTCATGAGGTCTTTACCTTGTATCCATATACAAGTAGATAAGTCGTACTAGTCTTTACTCGAGATCACTGATCCCCAAATTCAGTGTCTCTAGACTAGGAACATATAATTAGGAATAGACATGCAATATCCTTGAATCCACATGATCGTGATCTCATCACAGATACTCAAGAGATACCTGTTCTATTCCAAAGGGTTTTGCGACAAACAAAGTTCTACATCTAGTGTCCTTTATTTAATCAAAAGATTGTCTCTAGGACACCCATATGCTAACAAGCTCCCACTTGGCCTAGAGCCAATCAGACCTAAGTCGTATGCCCAAAGCCTCATAATGACTATCATGTTTTCTCTGAGAAACAGCCTTTGTCAGAGAATCGGCCAGGTTATCGTCTGTGGGAACATAATCCATTTTTACATCATTCCTATCAATGATTTCTCTAAGCAAATGATATCTGTGGAGCACGTGTTTAGATCTTTGATGAGACCTAGGTTCCTTTGACTGCGCAATGGCTCCTGTGTTGTCACAAAGCAACTGTATGGGCTCATCCACGCTTGGAACCACCCTTAGTTCATTTATGAACTTCTTGATCCACACTGCCTCCTTAGCTGCTTCTGAAGCAGCTATGTATTCAGCCTTTGTCGTTGAATCTGCTGTTGTCTCCTGCTTGGAACTTTTCCAAGACACTGCCGTCATTTAAGGTGAATACTAATCCTGACTGTGACTTGCAGTCATCTTTGTTACTCTGAAAGCTGGCATCAGTGAACCCTTTCACTGTTAACTCATTAACCCCACCATAGACCAGAAACGCATCCTTAGTTCTTCTTAAGTATTTAAGGATGGTTTTGACTGCCGTCCAGTGACCCTCTCCAGGGTCTGACTGGTATCTGCTCGTAATGCTTAAAGCATATGAGACATCTGGTCTCGTACATATCATGGCATACATGATGGATCCAATAGCCGAAGCGTGTGGAATTCCACTCATGCGATCCTTCTCAGGCTGTGACTTAGGACACATAGCCTTTGATAGGTGTACCCCATGACTGACAGGAAGAAAACCCCTTTTCGACCCTTCCATGCTAAACCTCTTTAGCATCTTGTCAACGTACGTGGATTGAGATAAACCCAGCAGCCTCTTGGATCTATCTCTATAGATCTTTATACCGAGTATAAAGGCTACCTCTCCCAAATCCTTCATGGTAAAGTTTTCTGAAAGCCACTCTTTCGTTATTTTTAATGTGGGGATGTCATTTCCTATTAGCAATATGTCATCTACATAGAGCACTAGGAAGACGACATTACTCCCACTAACCTTTCTGTAAACACAAGGTTCATCCTCGTTCTTGATAAAACCGTTACTCTTAACGACTTCATCAAAACGTATATTCCAACTCCTTGATGCTTGCTTTAGACCATATATTGACCTTTGTAGTTTGCATACCATATGCTCCTGATCTTTGTTTTCAAAGCCTTCAGGTTGTGTCATGTACACTTCCTCCTTCAAGAACCCATTCAAGAAGGCGGTCTTGACATCCATTTGCCAAATTTCATAGTTGTGGTATGCTGCTATTGCAAGCATGATCCTAATAGATTTGATCATGGCAACTGATGAGAAAGTTTCATCATAGTCAACTCCTTGTCTTTGACGATACCCTTTCGCCACCAACCTAGCTTTGTAGGTCTGAACGTTGCCATCTGCATCAGTCTTTCTTTTAAAGACCCATTTATTACCGATAGGAACTATTCCCTGCGGTTTAGGAACCAAGGTCCATACCTTGTTCTGATACATCGAATCCATTTCAGATTCCATGGCTTCAAGCCATCTTGAGGAGTCAACATCTTTGACCGCCTCCTCGTAGTTACTTGGTTCATCATCCTCAACAGTTTGCTGATTCTCAATCACAAACCCGTACCTCTCAGGTGGATGGATGACCCTCGTAGATCTACGGAGTTGTGTGTTTACTTCTCCATTGGAGAACGTCGCCTGCGGAGCAGACTTGGGTTCCTCAATCTGTTCTTGTGGATCTTGAACTTCTTCAAGATCAATCTTACTCCCACTGCCTCCTTGAGAGATCAAATCCTTCTCAAGGAACTCAGCATTCTTTGACACAAACACTTTGTGTTCTTCCATGGAGTAGAAGTAGTATCCCTTAGTACCTTTAGGATACCCCACAAATAGACATTTAGTACTCTTAGCACTAAGCTTGTCTGATGTCAACGCTTTGACATAAGCTGGCGATCCCCATACCCTGAGGTAACTCAGGTTGGGTCTCTACCACTCCATATCTCATATGGTGTGGTCTGAACAGATTTAGACGGTACCCTATTTAGAAGGTATGCCGCTGTGTCTAAGGCATATCCCCAAAATGATTTTGGAAGTTGAGTCTCACTCATCATAGACCTAACCATGTCTAACAAGGTCCTGTTTCTCCTTTCGGAGACACCGTTTTGGTGTGGTGTGTAAGGAGCGGTAAGTTGTGAGAGAATTCCATTTTCTCTCAGATAACCCTAAAACTCGTGGCTCAAATATTCACCACCACGATCTGATCGTAATGTCTTAATCATCTTGCCACGCTGTTTCTCCACTTCATTCCTAAACTCTTTGAACTTTTCAAAAGCTTCAGATTTATATCTCATTAGGTATATATACCCAAATCTTGATTTGTCATCTGTAAAGGTAATGAAATAAGAATATCCACCTCTAGCCTCAATAGACATTGGGCCACATACATCAGTATGAATGAGTTCTAATAACTCACTAGCCCTATGACTCTCAAGCCCTTTGGGCTTTTGTCGAATCATTTTCCCAGTTAGACAAGATTCACACTGTCCATAGGATTCCAAATCCATGGAGTCCAGGTATCCATCTCTATGCATCCTAGACAATCTTGTTTCATTTATGTGCCCTAGTCTACAGTGCCAAGGATAAGATTGATTATCCGTCCTAGGTCGTTTCACATCTATATTGAGCACTTCATTTCCCATTTCCAACACATACAATCCATTTATTAAAGAAGCAGTACCGTAAACCATATCATTCAAAATGATAGAAAAAGTATCATCCCTAATACTGAAAGTATAACCATCTTGTTCTAAACAAGAAATTGAAATAATGTTTCTAGAAATACGCGGAACATAAAGACAATTATTCAAATGCAATAAAAGGCCCGTAGGCAAAATAAGGTCAGCATCTCCAACTGAATGAGCAGCAACCCTTGCTCCATTACCAACGCGGAGATCCACCTCGTTTCTATCCAATCTCCTTGGGCTCCTAAGTACCTGCAACACATTGCAGATATGAGAACCACATCCGGTATCCAATACCCATGAGGATGGATTAGCATAAGAATAATTTATCTCAATCATGAAAATACTTGAGGCAGAAGCATCACCATGCTTCTTGTCCTTCACATTGTTCAGGTAGTCTGGATAATTCCTCTTCCATTGGCCTTTCTTGCCACAATGGAAGCACTCAACATCACCCTTGTCCTTAGGTGCCTTCTTACCCTTCTTCTTGCCCTTCTTCTTCTTGGCTTTTCCTTTGGGCTTAAGGGGGTCACCTTTTGTAGGCTCCTTACCCTTTCCCTTGACCTTGTTAGGCCCACCAATCAAAAGAGCCTGTGTCCTATCCTTCTTGATAGACACTTCAGCTGTTGTTAACATGCTTAACAACTCAGGCAAGCTCACTTGCATCCCATGCATATTGTAATTCATGATGAATTGACTGAAGGAAGGTGGAAGTGAGGTGAGGACTAAGTCATTACTTAGCTCGGCATCCATGATAAAGCCTAGGTTTCCTAGCTTCTCAATCAGCCCGATCATCTTGAGAACATGGCTGCCAACAGACATGCTCTCAGGCATCCATATGTAATGCTGCTTTTGCAGATTCAGGCGACATGGATGCCAACATGATGCATACTGCCATCACATTGTCATCCAAGTGCTGTTGGTGGGTTACGAAATCAAATTCCGCAAACCCTTCCCCCTTCCCGTGGAGCTACGGGTATTACAGCATCTAAAACGTAGGCAATCTTTTCGGCCCTTAGAACTATTCTTAGGTTCCGATACCAGTCCATAAAATTTGAACCGGTCAGTTTATTCGTATCGAGTATTGAACGCAGTGACAGTGGATTAGTCATACTATAAGCTGAAAGGATGTAAAGATAGTTTTAGTTAATATACGGTTATGTAGTTAAAAGCAAATTATTAAAG
>JAVKPL010000964.1:0-15788 GCA_032173675.1 Gastrolobium villosum
TTTTCATTCATCGTATTGCTATAAGATAAAAAAACAATGGATCTCAATTGTTTGGTTCTCTCAAATTTAGAATACTATGATCATCAATATCAACATCATATTCATCTCAAAAAAAGGAGAAAAAAATTACTGTTATTGTTAATATTCTATTATTGATAACAACAACACTAATAATAATTAGTTATCAACAAGTAACAAAAACCTTGGAGTAAAAAAAAAAAAAAAAAAAAAACGACCACAAATAAAGAAAATTGAAACTCAACAGGTAGACAGTTTATACTCTTGTAGTAATTTTCCAGTTCAAATTTGTTACAATTACTGAGAAGAAAGTTGGGTACATGATAAATAAGACTAAGAGCATTCAAAACCTACCAAGAAAATGACATGAAGAATTGAAGGGCATCGATGATACTAGGTTCGGATTCAAAGCATTAACTAGTTAAAAATTGCGCACAAGTCTAATTCAACATTGCGTTGTGTCTGAGCCGTCAAAATACTGATGCTGGGTTTGAATTCATGATGCCCACGACAGACAACCTTCAGGAAGGAACCGCTTGTGCTTATCCAAGTCAAGTTTCTTCAGAATGAAAACTAACACAACACACATCAATACCATTATTATGGCTCGAATGTTCCACGCAGTTGCCATTAAATCTTAAAGGCTAAATCACTCTCACTTCATTTTTAAATCGTATGAGTGTAATCCCACGTGTCTAGCGATTCGGAGGTGTGCTCCTTACTTGTACAAAGAATTTCTAAACACTCTGAGCCAAACTGAGGGTCCATCCTTAATGTTGCAGAGGGACTTAGGCTTTGCAAAAGCAGGCTATCTTAACTTTTTATATAAGGACAATATTTTTCATTGACACACTCATAAAAGTGAGTGATTGCATCGTGAAAATAAGAATAAAAAAAAAAAAAAAAGTTAACCTGACTTGTTCATTTTCATGTTAATTCTTATGGAGCAAAAACATTAAACATAAATGGTAAACACACGAGGGAAAGATTATACTTACAATATTTTTTTGTGTGTTATAATCTCTTACAAAATCAAATGGTTGATCTAATTTTTATCTAATGATAATATAAAAGTGAGTCAACATCAACATCACCTTTATCCCAAATTAATTGGGGTCGGTGGTAGATGAACCCACATGAAAGATATAAAATTGTAGAAAAATAAAATAAAATAAAAATAATAATAAATATAAATAAAAGTGAAAAAGAAAGGGACAAAAAGAAGTGGGGGAATGAAGGGGAAAAGGACTAAAAATGGACAATCTGGAACATAGGAATAACCACGGGTCTAACCCTCCACCATACTTATAACTTTTCTCCATTCCGTTCTAAGACACACCGTCCGCCGATCTATATCTCACTTAATTAAATCTTGTTTTACTACATTCCCCCAAGTAAATTTCGGCGACCTCTGCCTCTTTTTGTGTTGAACTCTTGGAAATAAACTTCTGTTCTTACAGGAGCATCCAGGGGCCTTCTCATCACGTGCCCAAACCACCTCAATCTATGTTCTCTCATCTTCTCGGCAACCGGTACTACTCCGACCTTACGTCGAATATCTTCATTTCTTATCTTATCCATCTTTGTGTAGCCACACATCCACCTTAACATCCTCTGCTACTCCCATCTTATGCTCATGTTGCCTATGTGCTGGCCAGCATTCCGCTCCATATAGCATTGCCGGTCTTACTGCCGTTTTATAAGATTTTCCTTTTAACTTAAAGGGGATTTTGCGGTCACACAAAAACCCAGATGCACTCGCTGTGAAGAAAAAGTAGATAAAAAATAGAGTAAATACCCTTTTTCGTCCCTGACAAATTCCACGAAATCCTTTTTGGTCCCCAGCAATTAAAAAGGGACATCGTGGTCCCTGAAATTGTGAAAAAACAAGTCACGTTAGTCCTTCTGTTAGTGGGGCTCTAACGTCGTTACTAACGGTGCTGATGTGTACCGTTAAGTTGCTGACTCACCATGGAAAAAGCCACCTGGACAAAAAAATGACGTCGTTTGATAGCTTTTCACTTTTTTTCCCTTCTTCTTCTCCTCTCTCCAATAACGTTCAGGACCACCCATGTTCTGATATCCAATGTTCATGGTTTGAACACCATTCTTGTTTCCTCCACTTCCACCATTTTTAGCCTGTGGTGCCCCACCTCCATTTTTGCCGCCATTGTTTTTGTTACCTCCACCCTGATTCTGAATGTTTCCTCCTCCACCTCCACCTCTCTTTTTTCCTCCATTGCCATTCACTTGCACAGGTACTCCAATGGAGGAAGGGTTCAAATTGAAAATTGAGATGTAGTCTGTGAACTTCTTTCTAATAGATTTATCCCTTAAATATTTATAATTTATATTTCTTCGAATCCCAACATCAGTCTTATAAGCAGTGAAAAAATATCGCATCTTCAAACCAGCTAAGAAACAAGCAAGAAAACTAATTAATTAATTTAAGAATGCATTAACAAATATTTTCATACCTCGGTTATGAAGCTATGAGCACCATTAAGATCCTCCTCCTCGCCAATATTAAATAAGAATATAATAGCTTTCTTCAATCCATGAGCCCACTAAGAAATTCCACGAGCAAGTTCCAGCATAACACCCACACATGAACTGCAATCTCTAGCCCCTTCTCTTTTAAATCAATGTTATATGTTTAGAAGCAAATTATATAGTGCCTTCAATGCAGACTGTCAATAATTCATTATTTCCTATTAATGCTACGTCTAGTAAGAAAGAAAAAAAAAACAAAGGAAATAACTTTGAAGTTTGTGTGCTGAAACTACATTTACCACTATAAACAGCATGATATAAACTACTCATTCTGTTCTTCAACCACTTAAGGATGAACAAATACACTTTACAATGAAACACAACAACAAAATACATAAAGGGTTACAAACCAACACTACTAGACTCAAGATTGTTAACCAAAAGAAAAGCATTGTTCCTCATCTACTTTTCCCAGGCCAGACTTAGCAAAATAGGATGAGTTATTAATGTTCATCAGGCCAAAAATTTGTTTCTCCCCAGGTAAAAAGTTGGAAACAAGATATACTTTATAAACGATTCATTGATAAGGAACGGACAGGAAGAGAAGAGTGAGTGTGAATAAAACTAGATATTAAAACAAACAAAAAGTTTCTTTCTTTCATTGGGATAAAAATAAAAGAAGCTAAAAGGTGAAGGAAATTTTTAAGAAAGAAGAAGAAGAAGAAGAAAAGGATTTGGACACCTGAGGTGTGAAACTTTGCATGATTCAACACTTTACCTGCGATTTTGAAACCAAACTTTGATCTGTTTTGGCTCAATATTAGAAAGGATGGGACACTCCTTGATGAGTTGCTGTCTCCTTAATTCTTGAAAAAGGTTTGAACATGGAGTACCTGTGCCTGTGCAAGTGAACGACAATGGAGGAAAAAAAAAGGAGGTGGAGATGGAGGTGGAGGAGGAGGTGGAAACATTCAGAATCAGGGTGGAGGCAACAAAAACAATGGTGGCAAAAATGGAGGTGGGGCACCGCAGGCTAAAAATTATGGAGGTGGAGGAAACAAGAATGGTGTTCAAGACATGAATAATGGATATCAGAACATATGGGTAGTCCCTGAACGGTATTGGAGAGAGGAGAAGAAGAAGGGAAAAAAAAAGTGAAAAGCTATTCAAACGACGTCATTTTTTTGTCCAGGTGGCTTTTTCCATGGTGAGTCAACAACTTAACGATACACATCAACATCGTTAGTAACGACGTTAGAGCCCCACTAACAGAAGGACTAACGTGGCTTGTTTTTTACAATTTCAGTGACCATGATATCCCTTTTTAATTGCTGGGGACCATAAAGGATTTCGTGAAATTTGTGAGGGACGAAAAAGGGTATTTACTCTAAAAAATAAACGAGACTCATCCTCTTTTATGTGAGTACTACATAGAAAATATTCTTGTAATTAAAACTGAAAAATTAATCCCAAATATATAGAGAGACATTTTTTGACTCCGATATAATGGTGATCGGAGGAGATTGAATGGGGATACCTCCGGGTTATACCAAAAAAAAAAAATTGTAACAGTGGGTGTGCATAATTATAAAGTTGTTGAATTAAATCAGAATTTTTTTTTTTAATAAATCTAAAATCAAACCTTAGCAGTTTAACTCTAAAAATGCGTGATTATAACCAAGTTTAACTGGCAGTATTAGTTAAACCCAGATACATTCACTTGTCAATTTGTGTAGTAAAAAAATATACAACTTCGTTTAAGTACAACATAGACTGTTTACCAAACTATTTTATCAATGTTAATCTTCCTTCCTTTAAAAATTCTTCCATTCACTTGTCTGTAGTCTGTACTAATCGTGGAGGAATGGAAGTATAATGTTTACTTCTCATCTTTCTATCTTGCTTAAAAAATCTTCCATTGGCGGCAGCTCCTTCACAATTTGCTGCCAGTCAGGCATGCCCTGCAAACACAGTAGCATTTACTAGTGTTGTACTGATAATGGCAGAGTATGAGAAACAGTATTGCAATCAAGGGAGGAAAAAAAAAATTCCCATGAATCAAACTGCTTTGTTGATAGTTTATAGTTGAGAAGTAATGTTGAATGATAAAATCCCTTAATGCAATTCCAGCTAGTAAAATGAAAAACATACCTATAGCTGAGAACTAAGATTTAAAATGAATGCAAAGTACATCAGATGCTGCATGATCACCAAGATTTGCAAACAAGTCATCACATGAAGAAATGCATGCCAAATGATGAATTGCTTTTTCTTAAAATCTGATTCCTTTGGCCTTGTGCTTGTCTTTTAGACGATACGAAGAGAAAATTAGGTTTGCAAATTAACTTTTATCTCTTCCTTATTTCAGAAGTGTTTTTTATAAAAGTTAAAGCTATTTATATTTTTATAAAAATATTTAGTTTATAAAAAAAATATTTGGTTTTTGACTTTTGTTTTTCTTAGAAGTTAAAATTTTCAACTTCTGAAAAAAGTAGGTTTTTGGCTTATTTTGTGACTTCTGCTTTTTTTTAAAAGCAGATATCCAAATAAACTTAAAGTGAGAAGTGCTTTTTTTTCTTAAAAAAAAACAGCTTTTGAAGGGAAAAAAGCTCATCCAAACGGGCCCTATGATGCTCATAGTTTTCGTTGAGATGCAGCAAGCTAATAAATGACAATTCTACATCAATGGGAAGAAAAGTAAAACAAGGTTGCTCTGAAAATGGCACTTACTTTCCCTGATCTTCGAACCCGCCCATCTAAGCGTAGTATTATGTACACGTCTTCACCAAGTGAAACTCCTTCAGACTTCTGCTGATCTCTTATCCACCTAGTTAAGTTAGCACATATAAGCATGCAACTATTAGCAACTCCTCTCTCACTCCCTCTATCCTGCACTTCTTAGATGACATCATTCCACCCTTAACTATCTATGATGGTGCTAATTCCCCCCTCATTTAATGAAGAAATAGATTAAAATATAGACAAGATATCGGAGCATATTACCGTTCCCATTCTGCCGGTGATACAACCTCAGCCTTGAACCTAATTTCAGCTTGCAACTTCGATTTTGCAGTTACAGCCTCTGTTCGCTTCTCAAAATCTTCCTAGCAAAGTTTTATGGGTTAGTGTCTTCTCATCAAAGAAACAAAAGTTTTAGATGAAGAGCAGGAATCATTAAGTCTTACCCCAATGGATGGAAGAGCTTCAGCAGCCTTTGGTCGAAGACCAAAACCTTTCTTCTCAAATTTTGTTTCCCTACCTTCTCCCCAGATGACAGGAACTAACAGAACACCACGTTTAAGGAGCTCAGTGCGAAATCTCTCAGCTCTTTGCAAAGCCAAAGATACTGTTTCTTTTTTCCCTGCTAATATAACCTGAAAACCCAAGCTTCAGTTAAAGCATGGATAATTCACATTAAAAAGGAAAAGAAGAAAAGGGAGGAAATAAAGAGAAAATAGAAAAGGAACTTTCAAAGAGAAAGAACAAACAGTCATAACTATATAATTATATTAGTCTATCATTAAAAAATAATTATTAGCATGTAACCTGTGATCTCTCAGTCGGATAGAAGTAATTTTACCATTGCTTCAAACTCACCCTCTTTCATTCAGAACTTAAAATAATAATAATTTATCACTCAGTAAGGTCATAGAATATTTAAAATTTGAAATAGTTAGTTTCCATTTATCTCGTATGAAAAATGCATGTACTGTGAAGCAGTCCCCACTGCCCTCTTCTTTTTTTTATTTAATGCTGACAACTAAAAATACAGGGTAAACTTTTTAGGCACTGCAAGAACCCCCTCCTCTCAGAAATAAATAAATAATACAGAAGAAAATGGAGAAAAATAAAAAAGAAGCAAAATAAAAAAATAAAATAAAATCCAACATATTGTAATGTAGAGACATAGAAAGAAAGTAGAGGAAAAAAGAAAACAGATACTGACTGGCCTAACTGTGTCCCGTAGCTGCACAAGTTCAACTATGCGATTAGTTGAAAGACGCAACGGCAACCTTGATAGTGTCTCATCTCGGGATATTTGTGCAAGCTGTTCCTCCTCTTTTTTGTTGTCCCAAAAGAATAATGCCACAAAAACAAAAATACCTGCACAATGCTGATTCCGGTGCTTAGTCATTTAATGAAGTAATGTAAAAGGTATTTTCTCAGGTGCTACACATGGCAATTATCTTGAAAGCAAAGAGAAAGTAACATACTAGATTAGTAAGTATAAACTGATCCTGAATTGTTTTTATCAGAAAGTTAAATAGGTCATTATTCACCTCCAATGTTAATGGCAGCATTCCCAGCAGTTCCCAAGAGATCAGGAGCATCATCACCACCTTTAATTGCAAGAAATAGTCTGGGCACAGTAAACAACAATGATATTCCTGCAGCTGCCGTCAGTGCTACATAAAAGAATCTTCTAACCCCACGAAATGGTGCTTGAACTTCACTAATAAGTTTAAGATCTCTCCGAAAACTGTAGCCAATATCTTCCCCACCCAGCCTGGCCTGGTTGCATGGCAGAAAATTAAATTATTAAGATTCGATGTTAAAAAGTTCCATCCTCAATTAGACATTATTATAATGAGGGTCAAAAGTTCCCTTCAAATGAACCTTCCCTCAGACTGTCACATTATCCCTCTCAATGATGTCCTCTCGTATTTTAGGCTGTCTCCACAGAGGCAATCGGGGCAAAGGGAGGAAACAAATGAAGCAAAGGCAAATTTTTCTTTTTTTATCAATGATTTTACAGAATATAGTAATCTTCAAATCTATAACCGTTAGAGATTATATATAAAGTCATTAATGAACAACCTTCATCTAACAACTTAAACTTTTAGGAGAGTTGATCACTGACAACTGCAATAAAGCAAATAAAGATCAAACAACTTAGCATCACAAAATCCTTAGAACTAATTAGAAAACCTCTTCTTGTAGTTCTTTGAATTCAGGCAAAGCTCTGAAGGAGGCCAAGTCTGGATCATTGAGGATTGTACCAAATTTTAGGTTGTATTCCCTCAAAGCAGTGCGGAGACACTCGGCAGCTTTCTTTCCTTCTCCTCTTCATAACAAAAATAACCAAACAACATCCAGATTAGAATGTAATGATAAAAACAGAAGTACAACCTAACCAGTGCCCCGAATTGATTTTTTTTTTTTTTCATACCATTTATTATATCTAAGGAACTCAAGACATTTAATAACTTTAGAGATTCCCACTTGCTTAGTGGTTTGGTTGCCAACAAACTCCCAGGATTAGCAAGTAAAACTCATCAAGCACGTCCAGATATAGCAAGTGGATACATTGCCTTACCATATAAAAATATACAAGTCCAACTACTCGAAATGGGTTCAATCTGAATGAATAAGAACAACTACCATAAAGTGGCAAATTTGATTGACTAAATGCCGTGCCCACAGACATAATTTCTACTCATGAATTCAGATGTCATAATTTGCAGACTAGTATGGCCGTATGGGAGCAGTTTCAAGAAATTTACAAAGCCAATGAAAAGTGAAAACTGTGGAATCCACACGCATTCATTGTAAAAAGATATTATACCTGTATGCATGACAGCAAGCTTTGTTATATAACGCAGCTTGGGTCTCCACAGGATTGGGATTCAAGGAAAGCGCTGTCTCAAACTGGATTAAAGCATCTTTAACCTAACGACTCCATTAAAAAAAAAAAAAAAAATTGGAACTTTGAAGGCCCCATTTAAACTACATGGTTCGAGTGCAAGGAAAATAAACGAGTGAGATGAGTGGAAGGAAAAGTTGAAGATAATACCCGTCCTTTGGAGAAGAGCTGAAGACCCAAATTGACGCAAGATTCAGCAGTTTGAGTATCAGCTTCTGGGGTCTGTGATGAAGAGCATGAAATGAGTGAAAATTGAATCTTTTTAGGTGAACGTAGAAAAATGGCACCGTAAGTGTTAAGGCATGGTCTTTTTCTACTCCTCCAATTTGATTCTGAGAAGCACAGGAATTGTTGCTGCACTGCAACCACAGCCATTGCCAAGTTTCATATCTTTTTTTCTTCACTTCAAGTTACTGTTATTCTTACTACTATCAATGGGTTATCCAAACAAGTCACAATCTGAACCTTCGGTCTTTCCCAATTGTGGAAACGGACGGTGAGGATCTTAAGGTACCACGCTCCCTGACTCTGATTGCTACGACGTCGCTTCGCTAAGCTAATTATTGTCGACAAGCACTCTTAATAATCATTGAACTTGCAAGAGAAATTTTTATTTATCAATAATTACAATTTTCAAAAGGCAAAGATTATACTTACAACCTATTTTCTTTACAACCATATATTTTAACCGTTGATTTCCATCAATCAACGGTTAAGATTTTCGTAAATTAAATTTATTAATTAATTATTAAATCACAATAAATGATAAACGTTAATTGATGAAAATCAACGGTTAAGATATGTAGTTGTAAAGAAAATAAGTTATAAGTATAACCTTCCCATGAGAGGGTAAAATTAAAAAACAAGAAAAATAGTAGGGATAAAAAAGAAAAGAAAGAATTAATGTTATGAGAAGGAACACCAAATTATTGGATGGTCATATGGAGCATAATAAATATTTTAACAGGAAGAAATTATCTGAAGGATTAAGCTTAGGGTTGGCAAAACGGGCCAACCCGGCTCGACCCGGCCCAACCCGCATTCAGCCCGAAAAAAACGGGTCGGGTCGGGTTGGCTCGAAAAAAAAATGAGCCAGAAAATCCAACCCGGCTCGACCCGAGCCGGGTTAGGGTTGGCTCGCGGGTTAGCTCGATAATCAGCTCGCGGGTTGGCTCAAAAAAAGCTCGCGAGTTAGCTCGAAATGATGCCAGTGGGTTGGCTCGCAGGTTGGTTAGCTCAAAATATTGGCTTGCGGGTTGGCTCAAAAAATTTAATTTTTGTGGTTTGTTCTGCTGTATAAAATTATCAACACTGCCAAAACTATTGATTGCCTAATGGATAATGTTCTCACCACCAACTTGTTCAATGCAATTCATCTTGAACAATCAAATTCAATATGTGTGCAGAACAACGCACATGAAAAAATTTCCCATCATATAACAACAATTTTTGCATATTCAATTGGCTTCTCAAACCACCAACCACAGAGTCATTTGCAGATGCATTATCCAAAATAATGGTAAAAATCTTCTTCTGTATGCCCCATTCCTTTAACAAACCAAGTATTTTATGAGTCAATTCAAATCCAGTATGAGGAGGAGGCATGTGACGGAAGAAAATAATTTTATTATTCAGCTTTCAATTGACATCAATGAAATGGGCAGTTAAGCAAACATAACCCTTAAAAAAAAAAAAAAAGAGTAACCCGCGAGCTGGCTCGTTCAACCCGCGAGCTGGCTCGTTTGAGCTCGGGTTGGCTCGGGTCGGGCTAAATCGAGCTGACAACTCATTTTTACCAACCCAACCCGACTCGTTTTGTGCAGGTTACGAGCCAACCCGACGGGTTGGCTCATTTTTACCACCCCTAATTAAGCTCCCCTGTAGTCTTTCGTTACCTAATGCGTAATCATTCCTAGTAACCAATTGCTTTTTATTCATAATCTGCAAGAGCTCCTAACAGAGACTAGATCAATAGCATAATCTATGATTCATATTGAATATTTATAATTGTGACGAAATATATGCAGTGATTTTCCCCTCATGCAGCTTATACTGTCCCATACACGAATAACATGTAGCATTGTCTGTTATTTGTTATTTTGTCTCTTCGCATTAATCGACTAAAAGCATAGGTCTTTCCCGCTAACTGTGTCAATGATGGCTTGGACCAGCCTTAAGTTAGGAGGTTCAAATGGCAGTAAATCCAGTCTAAAATATCCTTAATACACATATAGTGAAAGCTTCTTCTGAGAAACCCATAAGAAGGACCGAAGGGGAAAAGAACAAGGGCAGGGAAGGAGGCGGAATATAGTGAAAGAGCAGAAATATAATTGTGATTGTACCAAACCGATTGTGGCGGTTTTGTAAAATACATTCATCTATTAAAGCTTCTTCTGCTGAATGGTGCGCTTGGCACCCTCCACAGTATTCTTCAGCAACATTGTGACTGTCATTGGACCCACACCACCAGGAACAGGAGTAATACAACCAGCAATTTTAGATGCTTCCTCAAAATCTACATCTCCAACAAGCCTGTAACCTGACTTCTTTGTTGGGTCATCAACAGCATTTGTGCCAACATCTATGACTGCAGCTCCAGGTTTGATCCAACTGCCCTTGATCTAAAAAAAGTAAAGAATTTCACTATGCATAAGTGGACTATCCATCGGGAAGAAGATTAATAGTAGCTAATTGATAGGATACGAGGTCAACCACAAAATTATCAAAAAAATCTTCTTTTTTTGGTTGCGAACAGATATTGTTTAAACCAATGTCATGAAAAACCAACTTTAAGTTTAAAAAATGCTATTATTAAACAGTACCAGTAACATTTGAAAGCTATTGTACCTCTACCAGATTTGCATGTCATGTGTACCAAGGACGGGGGTTGCATGGGACGCACTTTCTGAAAGCTAATTCTTAATGCATCCCACACGCCCGTGACATTTTAGAGTAAGAACCATCCAAATCCCAAGTGCTAAAATTTAAAACTTTACAAGAACTATGCGAAGACTCAAATAGAGATACAGATAAAGTAAAATATGTTTTACTAGTTACCATCATCGGCTGTCCTGCTGCTGCAATAACAATATCTGCTTCACGTATGATACTTTCTGGTTGACTTGTGTGTGAATGTACAATGGTAACTGTAGCATCAGCTTTCAAAAGCAGCAATGAAGCTGGTAATCCAACTATATTACTTCTACCAACCACAACTGCCTTCCTTCCCTTTATAGTTACACCACTTCGTGATAGTAGTTCAAGACATGCCTGCATACATGATATAGTGGCAAATGTAAATGAACTACTTATAATCTCGAGAAAGTATTTCAAAAGCTACCTTGAATTAATTATAAATTCTTGATCAGCAAGAATTGTTTAAATCACATTTAGAGAAAAGCATTAATTATAAAGTACTAGAGTTCCTTTCTATGATGAGGAAAAATGAAAAATATCTTTTGATATGATTGTTCTAAATGATTGTATCTTTCAATTGCTTTCTATGCAGCTTTTTTTTTTTTCAACCCATATATTTGATAGAGTTCCAGTATTTCATATATATCACTCTTAGCTGAGTTTATCACCTCTACAAAACAATATAGGATAAAAACGTTACATCAAAAACCTATGTCTCCGTGGTGGACCTTTCTCAAGAGTGTATACAAGGAAGAAGAAGAGGGATGGTGTTATGAAGATAGATCCAAAGGAGGGGGAAACCATGGACCAACCCAAGCCCAAACATATGCAAACAATAAAAGCCCAAGGTATGAGCCAGCCCAAGGAGATGCATGCAACAGAAAATCAAGGAGAAAAAGGGAAGGAGGAAATGATAATGACAGCAGGCAAAAAGTGGGAAGGAGGGGAGGATAGTGAGCAACAAATAATGTGACTCAGCATAACGGTTTGCGGTTGGCAAAATGGACGTGGGGGAGTGATGGCCTAGGTGGTTAGAGGAGAGAGGAAGGGAAGGAAAAAAAGGGAATATAATAGAGGGAGGATTATGGTAAAGGAGTCAGTTATTATTCTGAGTATTGTAAGGAGAGGGAAAGAGGACCTTGGGAGGTTCTCTGGGTAAAAAGAATTGGCAATGTTTGCCATGGTTATGGGTGTATTGATTTAATTTCTTCCTTGCTTGTAAAGTGTCTTTTACCTCAGAACTTATAATTCAATCAGTAATATTCAGAGTTTCAGTGTTCCACTGTTGTGTGTGAGTGTGGGTTTCATCAATTGGTATCAAAGCTGCCGATTCTTGGAGCAGTGAATGGTCGTGACAAGAATGGAGAACAGAGTAGAAACGATCGAAAGGAGGACAACCCAGGTGGAAGGACTAATGCAGGAGATGACGACAGAAATGCGACAACTCCGCGAGATGTTCATGGCATATATGAACCGAGGAGAGAACAGGGGAGGAAATGGTGGCGTAGGAGGAGGAGGAGAGAACGGGGGAGGAAGACATGGCCATGGGTGTCATGGGAGAGATGACGACCGGATGAGGCGATTGGAGGTGCCGTTTTTTACCGGAGATGATCCTTATGGATGGATCTACAGGGCGGAGCGATATTTCCGGCTGAATCTGATCCAACCGGAGGAACAGGTAGAGGCTGCCTCTATTTGTATGGAAGGGAGGGCGTTGAATTGGTTCCAGTGGTGGGAAGCGCGGAATCCAAACACGGATTGGGGACAACTTCGCACGGCCCTGTTACAGAGGTTTCATACCTCCACCTCAGGAAATCCGTACGAGAGCTTGATGTGCCTCAGACAAACCGGAACGGTGACGGAATACCGCGAGAACTTCGAGATGCTGGCTGTTCCTTTGAGAGGAGCGGACGATGAAGTGATGAAGGCAGCATTTCTGAACGGACTGAAGGAGGAAATCCGTGCGGAAGTGAGGATTCAACCATCGACGAACATGGAGGGATTAATGACGCTGGCTCAAAGGATCGAGGAAAAAGAAGTTGTGGTCGGGAAGAAGATGGGACTGTTCATTAAGAGTGGGCCTCCCAATAGTGGGCCTGGGAACGGGTTTCGCTCACGGCCCGCATTGGTAACCCGAAATGGCAACCCATTTGGGAGCCAGATGGGGGGAAGCGCGAGTGGAACTGCTAATGGGCCAAGTCCAAATCAACAGGGGCCCAATACTAACTCCAATAGAGGGAGTGGGTCACAAGGGACCGGGTCATTAGGGCAAGGAACCCAGGGATCTGGAGCGGCTGGAACGAGCGAGGGGCAAGGGTCAAACAGTGGGGGATCCAGCGGCGGCGGTGACAACCGGTCACGATTCCGGCGGCTGAGCGCGGAGGAGATCGCTGAGCGACGGAGGAGAAACACGTGCTTCAAGTGTGACGCTCCATTCACGTTCGATCATGTCTGTGCGAACCAACATATGCATGTGATGTTGATCGATAGGAAAGACGAAGGAGATGCAGCGACGGAGGAGGCAATCGCGACGGCCATGGAAGATGAGGGCATCATTATGCAGCTGAGTGTGCATAGCATCGTGGGTGTATCTTCGAATCGATCCCTGATAGTTTGGGGAAAAATCGAACGCAAGAGAGTCATGGTTCTGATCGATTCGGGGGCCTCACATAACTTCATCGATGTTCAAGTAGCTAGGGAGCTGAGGTTAACGGTCGAGGATACTAAGGGACAGATGGTAGAGGTGGGTGACGGACACCGAATCCAGAACAAAGGGGTATGTCGTCATCTAACTCTGGAATTTCCTAATATGTCCGTGGTGCAAAATTTCTACCTCTTCCCTCTGACAGGGGTCGACGTCATCTTGGGGTTCGAATGGTTAATGGGCTTGGGGGAGATTCGAGCTAATTTCAAGGAACTTAGTCTCAAGATTCCTACCAATACGGGCATGGTGGAAATCAAGGGCGAACCAGCTTTGACCAGAAGTCTGGTTTCCTATAAGAAGATGGGGAAGACATGGAGAAAAGCAGAGGAGAAATATTATGTTCATCTGAGGGTGCTGCAATTAAATGAAGTGAATCAAAGAAAGGTGTCAGTAGCGATCGATCAACTCCTACAGAAGTACCAGGATCTCTTCCAACCACTCACGACACTGCCACCCCCCAGAGAATGTGACCACAAGATCAATTTGATAGAGGGAGCTGCTCCTCCAAATATAAGGCCATACCGTTACCCTCACTATCATAAGGAAGAGATTGAGAAGTTTGTCAATGAGATGCTACTATCTGGGATGATCAGGCCTAGCACCAGCCCTTTCTCAAGTCCTCTGATTTTGGTCAAGAAGAAGGATGGGAGCTGGCGGTTCTGTGTTGATTACAGAGCTCTAAATCGGGTAACAATCACGGACAAATTCCCTATGCCTGTTATTGATGAATTATTAAATGAACTACATGGGGCAGTGGTTTTTTCTAAGCTGGACTTAAAGTCTGGCTATAATCAAATCCGGATGCGAGTGGAGGATATTGCTAAGACAGCGTTCCGCACTCACGAGGGTCATTACGAATATCTCGTGATGCCATTTGGGCTTAAAAATGCCCCATCCACATTCCAGGCATTAATGAATGAAATATTCAGGCCCTTTTTGAGGAAGTTTGTCCTTGTATTTTTTGATGATATTCTTGTTTACAGCAAGGAAACAACCGTTCATATTCAGCATTTAACTCAAGTGTTGGAGGGTCTAAGAAAGCACAAGTTGACTGCTAATCTGAAGAAATGTAATTTTGAAGAGGCTGAATTGAAGTATTTAGGGCATATAATCAGCAAGGAAGGAGTAAAGGCTGATCCAAAGAAGGTAGAGGCAATGCAGTCTTGGCCAAAACCGAAGAATGTTAAGGGAGTCAGGGGATTCCTAGGAATCACAGGTTACTACCGGCGATTTGTAAAAGAGTATGGGATAATTGCACGTCCACTAACACAGCTGTTAAAAAAAATTAATTTCCATTGGGGAATAGAGGCTGATGAGGCATTTGAGAAGTTAAAGCAAGCCTTGGTTCATCTTCCTACATTGGCTTTACCCAACTTTGACAAGCCTCTAGTAGTGGAAACGGATGCATCTGGTCTTGGCATTGGGTTCCTATAGCAGTCAAGTTGAAACATGCAAGATTCTGTTCCTATAGCCTTCCTTATCCGCACTGACCAAAGGAGTTTGAAGCTGGAACAGCGGGTTATGCCCGAGAAACAACTGAGAAACACTTGTCGGTCTAGTAGGATATCTCCATGGATTTTGTGGGAGGGTTACCAAAGTCACATGGTATGGATACTATTCTGGTTGTTGTTGATAGGCTCACAAAATATGCTGACTTTGCCACTTTATCACATCCTTTCACTGCACAAGTATGTAGCTTCTCTGTTTGTAAAGGATATTATTAGGTTGCATGGTTTCCCTAAAACTATTGTATCTGATAGAGACAGGATCTTTGTTAGTACTTTTTGGAAAGAAATTTTTAGATTGGCAGGTACTCCTTTGAAATTCAGTTCCCGCATACCATCCTCAAACGGATGGTCAAACTGAAGTGGTAAATAGAACGTTGGAAACATACTTGCGATGCTTTGCAGGACAACACCCCAAAAGCTGGGTAAAATGGATTCCTTGGGCAGAATTTTGGTTCAACACATCCTTCAACCGTTCAACACAGATGACACCGTTCAAGGCTTTATA
>JAVKPL010000965.1:0-15465 GCA_032173675.1 Gastrolobium villosum
GACATACTCTCAATGCCAATTAGTCAATTACGTTGACAAGAATCATGTGAGCGGACTTATGTGAGAGAGTCATGCGAACGAAATGTGCTGATAATGTGTTATAAAACAAAGCGGAATATGCTGATAATGTGTTGCAAAAATATAGATAATTAGAAGAAGAATAGAGATGAGAGAAATGAGATAATAGGTAACAAAAAAAGAGTAAAGATAACTTTCCTTTATATTGTAATAACTTTATATGCTTCTATTTATCAATTCTGAATAAATTGTAAGTTACAACATAACAAATGATAAAAATGAGTTATTTCTAGGAGTTGCAATTTGGAATAATATTTTGGGATTATGGATATCCATATAATTATATTATTTATAACATACTCGAATTTTATAGAAATATAACGGAGTCTACTCTTTTTCTCTTTATAATTTTCCTTTGGATTTCTTATTTTTTATTTAATTTAAGATTAAAAGATTATAAAGGGCGAGAAAAAATCATGTTAATTCGGGCGTGCATAATTTTTAATGGGTTGTATAAGAATTATGTTGTGGGAAAAATGATTGTGTAATGTTATAGAGATTTGTTTTGTGTGCCTTGATTTTTTTTTTTACTTCAAAAAGTGTGGGCCATATGAAATGTTGTATGTGTAGGAAATTTTATGTAATGTTAAATGATGAATGTAAATCCCATTTTTAATAAATGTTGGCTGGTCTACCTTAACTTATTCTAAAGTCAATTAACTAATTTGCAGAACGCTGTCGCTGATTAATATAAACAATTACTTTAAAGTTTTATATTCTCAAACCAAACCTATCAAAACAACTCAGACTAAGATCCTAAGCAGTTTTAATATAACTGCAGGATATATGAATTTGAGGATATATTTTACGAAATCAATATTTACTATATGCTAAAATATTGATGTTAGCATGAAGTACCTCACAATTGTATCGACCTTGTCAATAGGGACGTGATGGGCATAACTAGCCCAAAACTGTGTTCTGAGTTCTAGTGTTTTCAAATTCCATCAATAAAAAAAAATATTGATGTTAGCTATGGTTAAATAGATGTAAACGTCTGTACTAAAAAAAAATAGATGTAAACGGTTGGGATAAAGGGATGCACTTCCTACAGTTTATTTAAAACTTCAGGATCCTAATCCCGTTAATTCTGTGCAGAAATTACTGAACACGAAGTGTACAAAATGACTTTTTTTCCTCCCTTCAACCATTCAAGCATAAAGCAAGTTCTTCGTGCGGAGTTCAACACAGTAGTTCAATATGTTTCATCTTCATTTAATTTATTAAGAGTAGATTTCATCTTACATCCATTAATATCAATTCCACATTGGACTCGACCCATACAAACTTTCAAAATAGATGTATTAATAAAATCGAAACTAAACTCCTTGGCTTCCCTTTTGGCTGAAATCAAAACCATCCCAAAACAATGTCAAAGTGCAAATGAAAAATCTTAACTAGGACACAAATTTGAACAAAGCATGACACACAAAGTTAAAAAAGCCAAAACTGCTGGAGACCTTTTTATAAGTGACACTCTGGAGATCAGACAAAATGCATAGGAAGAATCAGTGTGTCCTCTAAGTGTGCTTGGCTTGGAAATCCTTCATGAAAGCCACCAACTTCTCAACCCCAGCTAAAGGCATGGCATTGTAAATGGAAGCTCTCATGCCACCCACCGACCTATGTCCCTTAAGCTGAACCATTTTTTCCTTAGCAGCCTCCTTGATAAACTCACCCTCCAACTCTGATTTCTCCAATGTGAAGGGAACATTCATCAATGACCTCACTGACTTCTCAGCCGGGCTTCTATAGAAGCCCTTGCTCTCATCAATAGCATTGTAGAGAATCTCAGCTTTCTTCTTATTCTTCTTCTCAACCTCTTTCAAACCCCCTTGCTCCAACAAATCCTCAAACACCAACCCACACATGTAAATGCAATAACAAGGAGGGGTATTGTAAAGTGAGTTGTTCTCAGCATGTATCTTATAATCAAGCATCACAGGGGTCATGTCCTGAGCATTCCCAATCAGATCATTTCTTATGATCACAATGGTGACCCCAGAGGGGCCCACATTCTTCTGAGCACCAGCATAGATCATTCCAAATTTGGACACATCCACAGGCTTAGAGCAGAAATTTGAGGACATATCAGCCACCATAATCCCATTTTTATTCTTGGGTGTTGGGTAATCCTTGAACTCAACACCATGAATAGTCTCATTTGCACATATATGCAAATACCTGGCATCTGGGTTTTGCTCCAAATCAGCAAAAGATGGAATCTTTGTGTACTTTTCAGGCTTCCCGGACCAAATCACATTGGGTTTGCAAAACTTTTGAGCTTCCTTGAAGGCCTTGTCGCTCCATGCACCGGTGACAAGGTAATCGACCGGTTCGCCGGTTTTGCAGAGGTTAAGCGGCAGGGCGGAGAACTGGGTGGTGCCGCCGCCTTGGAGGAACAAGACGGAATATTCCGGCGGGATTTCCAAAAGGGTACGCAGATCTGCCTCCGCTTTCTGGATTATGGAGAGGAATTCTTTGCCTCTGTGGCTCATCTCCATCACGCTCATGCCGGATCCGCGCCAGTTGTAGAGCTCAGACTGGGCCTGCCGGAGAACTTTCTCCGGCAGGGTGGCGGGACCGGCGGCGAAGTTGAAGACCCGATCTTGGGAATGGGTCTGGGCCGGTGGGCCATCGTGGGTCAGCGGTTGGGCTTGGGTGGTGGCGCATTTGATGGAGATGGGCTTGAAACTCGTGTTGGTGCGTTGAGAGGTAAGGGTAATAAAATTGGTGTTGTGGGTAGTGGGATTCTTGAATAAGTGATTCTGGTTTTGGGGAAGAAGATGAGTGTGAGGTGAAGTTGCCATTGATATTGACATAATGGTGGTGGTTGTAGAGATTTTTAAGAGAGAGAAAATAGAGAAAGAAATGCAGAGGGGAAGAAAAAGTTTCGTTGAAAGTTTCCTTTTTTTAATTTTTTAGTTGCTTTTGACAAAGATCTAAATCCAAAGAAGGTGCATATATATAGAAGAGTGAGTTTTTAATCTCTGTTTGCATGAATGTAAGAAAAAAAAAATTATGCATTATTATTTAGAAAAAATTTCTCTTAAAAAATAAAACTATTTTATATTTGGATCAGCATTAAATTGAATTTTTAAGTAAAAGTCGATATACATAGAATGTAAAACTTTTTACAAAAGACCTAAATCCTAGGTGAATATACATAGAATGTAAAACCTTTAATTTAAGAAATTAAAAAGGCAAGTTTCTTTTTTAATTAATATTAAATTAAATTGGAATTGAATTTATTACTAAAAAGTAAAAAGTGTTAACAAAATAAACAATAAAAAATACGCCGGTTCAATTGCAAAACGGGGGTTGGTGGAAAGTTGGTGGGCAATGAAACGACGTGTTTGGACTTCGAATCGTAGGAATGAGGGAGTGGGGCCCACTAACCTTTTTCTGAAGCAGAGGTGGTTGGTTCATATTGTCTTTGTAATTTAGACTCCAATTTTCCCATGTTTAAAACGCTGGCGCCGAACACAAGTTTTTGAAAACCATCGCATGATAAAAACTGGGGAAAATTAAAAGTTAGTGCTGCCTAGTAAATAAATGAATGATTAAGTAAATATTAATTAACTAATCAAAATTTAAATAGATTATTGGTTTTACTAAAAGTAGATTGTTAATTTAATTAATTTGATATTTTCTTAATTAAAATAAGAATTAAAATAGACAACTTCACCAACGGTACAAAGTAAACGAAAAATATCTTGGTGAACCGAACTGACGTTTGGTATTACATAAAAAATTTTTGACCAAGTAAATATAATTACCGGGAGAACATTGGAAAAAATAATTAGTGGGGAAATTTAAAAAAAAGTTATTTAGGAGGATAGAATATTGTGAGTAAATTTTATTTAAATTTACTATGATTATGTTTGGTTAAAAATAAGATATTGACTAGGAAATATATTGAAAATCCGAAAATAGCCCTCGTAAATCTCAATTTGAATTGAAATAGACATGTGAAAGTATCATTGGACACCTGTGCAACCAACATTCGTCTTCAGTTCTCCATTTCTCTGTGTTGCTCCTTTGGAAGTGAGGCACCATCACTTCGGCGATGGTTAGGTAGTGGTTTGTCCTATAAGTGAACACCGACAAACAAGCTTGGACATTAGGATCGAGTTGCAAGTATCCATCAAAAGTTGGTAAGGGATGTTATCCTTGCATGTACAGGGGCAATCTCTTGTTTGTTTTGAGATTTTCATTTGTCGTTCCATTTTGTGATGGTGATCTTTTTCATGGTTGGAGGTGAGAAAAATTATTTGGTTTTTTTTTTTTTTGGTAAATAAGATTGAAATAGTTGAAACCGTGAAGTTTTACAAAAAATAAAATTTTAAACCTTTTCGTAGTTTTTTTTTGTTACTCAAAATGAAAAAAAAAAAAAAAATGAAGTGGTGCTACCTATATGGGTAGTGGCTACAGTGATGCAAATGGGAATGTACCCTTAGGTATGGAAATGCAGCATAGAGATCTGAACCACCTTCAGTCATGAGGACATTTTGGTACTCCTCATGGAAATGGTGGCCATGGTCGACAAGGTGGAAATTGTGTTGGCTATGGCAGTGGTCTGGCCGGACAAGCCCAACACCACAGTAATTTTTAGTTATGTATCTTTTATTGGTTCCTCAGCTTTAACTTTGTTGAGAATGGTATGGGGAGCCCAAAATATTTTGCAAGGGATATATCCATGGGTCAAGCAATAAACCACAATAAGTGGGCCGACACCACATCTTAATCCAAAACCTTAAATCCGTAGGGTTTATGGGTCTTTTACACTTTATACTTCTTTATGACTCATACTTGAATACTTCCAAGAAACTTGTGGATGCAAGTGTTTAAATACGTGCTCAATGATCCTCTAATCTGCGGCATTGGAGAGTCTGAAGTTCGATGTCAATATACAATGGGACTGGTTTGGTTGCAGTATCCCCCTTAGTCTAGAATATGTATATGTTAAGAGATACTATGTTAGTTTCTATTCACACTCTTTATGCGTGTAGCTTGAAATTTGTGTGCTTATCATCCTGGTATTTTTTGATTTTTTAGTTCTTTGTTGCATTTCAGATATAGTAGCTTTTTATATCTGGTTTGATTGAGTTAATTATCTTTATGTGTAACAAGCTTATGTGCGAAAAAAATAAGACCTATAATTGAAGTAGAACTTAACTATAGTAATCCACACGCGTGGCAGGAGCTTTGCAAACAATAAGAGCCTTAATTGAAAGAAGCATGGGTGGATGTGGGTCTGGAGTAGGTGGGTTCGAAAGCATAATTTCCAATCATTCGTCATCGTGGTCCCCATCAAGAGTAAAGATATGTTACCGTGGAGTGTTGGCTGTGTTGCGAATGTCTCACACCGCCAAGGAATCCAGGAAAACAATTTTTTGGGAGTCTTAATTTCATAACCAAGCAGGAGTGCCATTTCTTCGAATGATTAGGAAAACCAACATGCCGTGATTGTGTTAAGAATGAGAAAATGTTGAAATTATTGGTAGTTTTGGTTATTATAATTGTAATAACATTTGGGATTATCATGAGGGAAATGTTTAAGTATCTTTGACTTGTATTTTGATGGTAAGCAACCTGTTGTGCATTACCAAGTTGTAAGTCCAATGATGGTCATAGAGGCCCAATGCTCAGGCCCAAACCAAAGTTCTGTTAGCATTGTTGTTATTTGTTATTCTGTTGGAACGACCCAAACCAATTATGTTAGGATTGTGTTGTTATTCTGTTAGAACTACATACAGCTGTAACCTCCTAATATGTATATATATGAGATAATAGGTTACAGAAATAAACAAGTTAAAAGATCAATATTCAGTACATTTCTTTGTTGAATTCTTTCGCTACTTTCTCTCTTTCACATAGCTGTGATACCTCACATGGTATCAGAGCTCACAAGATCCATGGAGGCCAACATCAACTCTGCGCTTAACTCTGTTCATACCTTCTCCAATTCTGTCTCCTTCAAGCTGAATGAAGAAAACTTCCTACCATGGAAGCAACAAGCGTCAGCTACAATCAATGGTTACAACTTGACAAGATTTATCACTAAAGAAATATAAGATTCAGTGTCAACAAGTACTGCAGATGAAGCTACAGGCACTGCAACAGTTCAGAACTCCCAAAGATTGAGTTCTAAGGATCTTGATGTTCAACAAGATCAACTCCTTCTGTCATGGCTTCTCTCTTCCATGTCAGAAAGTTTATATACTCGAATGGTAGGATGTACTACCTCATTCCAAGTTTGGCAAAAACTTGAAGAATTTTTTGCTTCACAAACAAGAGCAAAGATTAAGCAACTGAAGATTCAGTTAAAGAACACAAAGAAATATGGAGATGTTTCCAAGTACTTACTTCAAATCAAGAAGATAACAGATTCACTTGCAGCTACTGGTTCGAAAGTTGATACAGAAGACCATATTGATGCTATTCTTGATGGTCTAAATGAAGACTATGACTCATTTGTGACTTCAATTATTTCTAGGTCTGATCCCTACACTGTAGGAGAAATTGAGGCATTATTTATGGCTCAAGAACAGAGGTTTGACAGACACAAAAGGAATCTTGCAACAACTATGCAAGTCAATATGACACAGCTGCAATCAAGAAGACAAAATAATTTTCCAGGAAATTTTAGAGGAGGATTTAATCAGAATAGAGGTAGATATTCTGGAAACAGATTTCAAGGAGGAGGAGGAAGATTCTATGGAAACAACAGACCACAATGTCAAGTGTGTGGTAAATTTGGTCACCTTGGCTGGGAGTGCCATCATAGGTATAATCAGAATTTTCAAAGCCCTTTTCCTCCAAACAACAGCAACACCAACTCTGGAAATGGAAATTTTCAAGCAAACATGGCTGTGACAAACTCTGTCAATTCGAGTCTGCAAGAAGACATAGCATCATATGCCAGCTCAGATCAGTTCAGTGCCTCATCTGATTACTTCTCAGCAGCAGATCCCAGCTGGTATCCTGACTCAAGAGCTACCAATCACTTCACACCTGATGCAAATAATCTGGTCAACAAAACACAGTACAATGGTCAGGAAACAGTTCAAGTAGGTAATGGTTCTAACTTGAAAATCAAAAGTATTGGACACTCAATCTTACATTCTACTGTCAGTCCTATTTCTTTTCAATTGTCAAATTTGCTACATGTTCCTAGCTCATCAAAGAATTTATTAAGTGTCTCTCAATTTTCTCAAGAGCACAATGTTTACTTTGAATTTCATGCTAATGTGTGTTATGTTAAATCTCAGGCTACCAAGGAGATCCTTCTCCAAGGAAAGCTTAAGAATGGACTTTATGCCTTTGATGATGGTTACAAAATTTCATGAGAAACAATGTTGAAGCTGTTTCAAGACCTGTCTTTACTTCTTGTTCAAACATTTATTGTAATAATACATCTAGAAGTTCTACTCTAGATTTATGGCATTCGAGATTAGCTCATGCTTCTCTTCAAATTGTAAAGTTGGTTCTTAGGCACTGTAATATACCATTTGCAAGTAAAACTGATACAAAATTGTGTTGTGCTTGTTGCATGGCCAAAATGCATCAACTACATTTACCAAATACTACTACTGTCTACAAACATCCATTAGAGCTTGTGTTTTCTGACATTTGGGGCCCTGCACCAGTAACAAGTACCTCTAATTCCAAATATTATATCATATTTGTAGATGCCTATTCAAACTATACCTGGATTTATCCAATGCAAAACAGGTCACAAACATATGAAATATTCTCTCAATTTAAAGCTATGGCAGAACTACAACTTAACACAAAATTAAAAACTTTTCAAACTGATAATGGAAAAGAATATCTAAAATTGTCATCACTATTAAAACAGCAAGGAATCATTCATAGATTAACATGCTCATATACTCACCAACAAAATGGAAAACCAGAAAGAAAACACAGACATATAGTTGAAACAGGTTTGGCTCTATTGGCAGCCTCAAACTTACCTATTAAGTTTTGGGAGGATGCTTTTCTTTCAGCTACCTTTGTCATAAACCAATTGCCTACACCCACTCTCAATCAAAAATCCCCTTTTGAAGTCCTATTTCACAAAACTCCTGACTACACCTATCTAAAGACTTTTGGTTGTGCTTGCTATCCGTACTTAAGACCTTACAACAGACATAAAATTGACTTTAGGTCAACTAAATGTACCTTCATAGGATACAACCCTAAACATAAAGGATACAAGTGCCTAAGTCCAACTGGTCAACTCACAATAGCTAGACATGTCCTATTTGATGAGTCAATTTTTCCTTACAAAGAGTCTCATGATCCTATCAACCCATCATTAGTTTCTATACCTTCATCACCTCCATCTATTCCCACTGTCACTGCCACTTCTCATCAACCTATTTTACTTCCTAATTCCCCTATATTGAGTGTTCCTACTGATGATTTTTCTGTTAGTGCTACTAATTCTACTTGTAGTTCCTCCATACCTGTGACTCTTGCATGCAGGTCTTTACCTACAGAACCAGGTAGTCATTCTGATCAAGTGGTTGCAGCTCCACTGGCTAATACTCACAGCATGACCACAAGAGCTAAAGCTGGTGTGTTTAAACCCAAAGCTCTTCTAGTCTCCTTGGAGCCTAATATTGCCTCTCAAGCTCTATCACAGCCACATTGGGCTCAAGCTATGAAAGAAGAATATGATGCTCTTCTCAAGAATAACACTTGGCAACTTATGCCACTTCCTCCTAACAGATTACCCATTGGCTATAAATGGGTATTTCGAACTAAGTTCAAACCTGATGGTACAGTCCTCAAGTATAAGGCTAGACTAGTAGCTAAGGGCTTTCATCAAGAGGAAGGTTTTGACTACCAAGAGACTTTCAGTCAGTTGTTAAACCTACAACTATTAGAATTGTCCTTACTATTGCTCTATCTAAAGGCTGGCCAGTTCACCAACTTGATGTGAAAAATGCATTTCTAAATGGAGATCTTCAGGAAGAAGTTTTTATGCAGCAACCACCTGGCTTCATACATCAGGACAAAACTCTTGTTTGTAAACTTACCAAGGCTCTCTATGGCCTTAAACAGGCCCCACGTGCCTGGTTTGAAAAACTAAGTACTACTCTCCATCACCTTGGGTTCACTACAACTAAATGTGACTCCTCTTTGTTCATTTCCATAGATCAGAACACTACCTTATTTGTTCTAGTCTATGTAGATGATATCCTTATAACTGGATCCTCTTCATCAGCTATCCAATCTCTCATTCACTCTCTCAACAGTGCCTTTGCCCTTAAGGACCTTGGCCAGCTCCACTACTTCCTAGGCATCGAAGCTCACAAGACTAAATTGGTGGATTTCTCCTAAATCAGTATAAGTATGTCTCAGATCTCTTAAAAAAGGCTAACATGGTTGACTGCAAGCCTATGCCTTCCCCTATGACATCAAGTCCTAAACTTTCAGTTCATGATGGGTCTCCTCACCCTGATCCAGCACAATACCGCTCTATTGTTGGAGCCCTTTAGTATGCTACCATCACAAGATCGGACATAGCCTACAATGTTAACAAAGTTTGTCAGTTTATGCATAACCCATTAGACGCCCATTGGAAAGCAGTAAAACGCATACTACGTTACCTTAGTGGTACGATGACTCATGGTTTGACAGTTGAACCTTCGACCAATTTTCAGCTTACTGCGTATTGTGACTCCGATTGGGGCTCAGATCCGGACGATCGTCGATCAACAAGTGGCTTGTGCATCTTCTTTGGCTCAAACCTAGTCACCTGGTCCTCCAAGAAGCAGAATGTAGTCAGCCGCTCCAGTACTGAGGCCGATACAGGAGTCTTGCAGCCACCGTTGCTGAAGTAACTTGGATCCAGTCTCTTCTTTCGGAGCTTCGTGTCAAAGTTCCATCCTCACCCACTCTACTGTGATAATCTCTCAGTTGTCCTCCTGACTGCAAATCCCTTTTCCACTCACGTACTAAACACTTTGAGCTGGATCTCCACTTCGTAAGGGAAAATGTTGTTGCAAAACGTGTCTCTGTTCATCATGTGCCGGCGGTGGAACAGATCGCGGATGGTCTCACCAAGGCCATCGCTACCGCTCCTTTCTTCTTTTTCGGTCCAAGATCTGTGTCTTGCCCTTCAAGCCCACTTCTCTTGTGGGGGGATGATGGTCATACCCAATGCTCAGGCCCAAATCAATATGACCCAATGCTCAGGCCCAAACCAATACTAAAGTGATGCTGCTATTTGTTATTCTGTTGTAACAGCTCAAACCAATTCTGTTAGGATTTTATACACAGCTGTAACCTCTAATATGATATATATATATGAGACAATAGGTTACAGAAACTAATAAGTTGAAAGATCAATATTCAGTACATTTCTTTATTGAATTCTTTCACTATTTTCTCTTCTCTCTTTACATAGCTGTGATATCTCACAATCAGGAAACTGAGGACTTTTTAATTTTGAACTTTGCTATGTATGTGATTTTACCTGATTCGAGATTAATCAAATAATTAATTAACTAAGGAATAATATTAAAAAATATCAACAAAAACTTACTCGATTAATTCTGTTTGGAGAATAAGTTTAAAAAATTTGATACATATTCCACTAATAATAATGGTAGTGTGGGCGGTTGCTTCAACCATACGTTAGCTATAGTGGCGGTGGAAGTGACTCTGAATAGGGGAAATTTTTAATATATTTCAGACCACCGTAATCCTTTCATTCAAGATTTAACACGTATTAAACTTTTTCTTTTTTTCTTTCCTCTCTCCTCAACCTTTTCTTTTTTTCTTTCGCCTCAGTCCCACTCTATTTTTTTTAGGCCCGGTGCACTGTTTTTTCATTACAAAATATTCCATCGGAATATTCCTTTTCGCAGTCTATTCTTTTTCACATAAAAGTGTACCTAAAACTTCAAACGGCCATATCTCATTCGTCCGATCTCCGTTTAAGGCGAATGACCACTCAAAATGATCGTCTCGACGAGTAGAACAAAGCCCATTAGGTTTCACTTTCGGAAAATGGCCGAAATTTTCGGGATCTGGACCAAAAAGTTGCGGCTCCAGATTCTTCAAACTCAGATCCTTGTAAATCCGTCCGTCGAATCGCGAAAGTGATTTATAATGAGTTCCACTTGATGAGATCTTCGAATAGACAACTTACTCGCTCAAATCCGACACACGAAGTAATACTTCAAGATTGTTGGAGGTTATGAGTTGTAGAGAGATGGGTTTAGAGTGCTTGAAGTATTACATCAAGAGACATCAAGTTTGGAATGCTCAAGCTTAGGAAACCCTAGATATAATGCAAGCTATTGGGCTCCGCCCCATATGGACCCAAATAACCATGCTTTCACTTATTGGACTTATATGTGAACATATTATTGGATTATATTATTAATGTATCCAACAATAACGCGACTGTACGTAAAGCGACTGTAGAAATGATTTTACCATATATGTATAGGCTTTAATGTTTCTAAAGTGAATGTAGATAAATTATCTACATTCGCTCCCAAAATAACGTCATTTTGGGCTGAAAAATTAAAAAATTATAATGAAAAAGACTATTATAATCATAAAATAAATTATAATTACAAAAATACCTTGATTTTCACATCAAAATGATGTCAGTTTTGGACTCACTGTAGATAAGTTATCTACATTCACTGTAGAAAAACGAACCCATATATATATATATATATATATATATATATATATGGGAAAAACATTTCTTACACCGGTGTAAGAGAGAAGTTTTACACTCAATCTTGACCATTGATCCACTTGTATCCAAAACTACGTCTAAAAAATTTTGATTAAGTGAGATCAAGGTGTTTAGTGTAATTACATTGTTGTAAAATAATCTTATCCCTATATATATATATATATATATATATATATATATATATATATATATATATATATATATATATATTAATTTGTTCCGTGCACTTCTCTTAAAACTCATTAATTTTTTAAAAAATCAAAAAATGGAAAAGCACCTTAGGGAATATGGCACGATCTTGGCCATCCAAAAATAACTCTTAAAATAATATTAAGAAGTTTCCCAAAAAAATGGGCCAAACTCAATAACAAAAAAATATAAAATCAGTTTTGCGGAGGCAGGCATAATCCTCACCAGAAAATAACTATAAGAGTTATATATATATATATATATATATATATATATATATATATATATATATATATATAATATATACGTGGGATTGATGGGAATATTGAGTTGATTTTCTAAATGCTGTTTGGTTAGAAGTAAAATATTACTGGGTATCTCATTCGAATTTACAAAAATAACCTTGAGGGGACGTTTTTAATATTCATGCTCAGAAAGCTAAGCTCATCATTAACTTTATCAGGTCCCTCACTGTCTCCGATTTCATAATATATCATTTTTGTGTTTCATATCGTTTTTGTGTTTCACAATATATGCTCCCTCACTGTCTCAGATGCGTTCGTCACTGTGTAGCGGGTTCTAAAATGTTATTTTTTTTCCAAACGGAAAATGCACATGAATATATATATATATATATGGCAATTTGAACGCACAAGCAACAACGATTTCTTAATAAATCTGAATGGATTAACAAAGCAAGAAAACTCATGAAATTAGCATCCTGTCGCCGGTAAGAAGAAAGGGCCATCCAGATTTTTTTTTAATTTTCATACAAACCAGATTCTAGGAATACTTCCCTTTTTGTGGTATTTGTATAAAATTTGGGCTAACAAACTACAAACAAATTTCCGGGTAAAAATGGGAAAAAATCAGTTTCTTCTACCAAACATAGATATATTACAATCCCACCAAAACTTTTCCAGGATTTTAAAAAAAGCACACCTACCAAACACCCCTAAAAGCGTACCAGTCAATCGAGATTACCATTCAATTACTCTAAATAGGCAGGCATAACCTAATCTATCGTGTCATTCCCAAAGGTCACATTCCCTATCTTCCTCTTAAATTGTGTCCTTTTTTGTGCGTTCTAAGATATTCGAACTCCTCCGTCTGTTTACTGAAATATGCTGCATGCTTTGTTCATGTAAAGTTGTTGTAATACGTTTACCAAAAAAAAAAAAAAATGTTGTAATACTAATATTTCTAGCCATTGAAATTCCATTTAAACCTACGGATTTTACAATAATGTGAGAAATATTATATAATGTGGTTCTTAGAGCCTGTTTGGATGAGTTTTTCTCTCTCTTGAAGCTACATTTTTTAAGAAATAAAAACCATTTATTATTATTTTTTATTTTTTTGATAAACAAATCACTTATTATTTTAAATTGATTTGGATGTCTGTTTTTTTAAAAAAAAAAAAAAATCTATCCTTTTAAAGGATATAAGCTTATATTATTTTAGATTTTAACCGTTGATTTCCGTCTATCAATTATTATAATCTATTGGGTCAAACTTAATGGGACAAATTTATTATTAATTAATTAATAATTTTGACCAAGTAAATTATAACTGTTGATGGGCAGAAATCAACGGTTAGGATCTAAAATGATATAAGCTTATATCCTTTAAAATGAGAGATGTTATTCCCTTAAAAAAATGCAAAAGTCACTAAAAAATCTAAAACCTACTTTTTTAAAAATATAAAAATTTTAATTTTAAAAAAAAAGATAAATCAAAAGCCAAATATTTTTAAAAAAAAAATTAAATACTTTTATAAAAATATAAACAGCTTTAACTTTTATAAAAAATACTTCTAAATTAAAAAAAAAATTACTTTTTCTAAAAGCTCAAATAAACAAGCTCTTAGTCTCCGAAGTACATTAGCTGTGAGTGTCAAGTTTTGGCATGCATAAAGAATATGAATCAATTTTATAAAAGGTAAGAATCTTAATGAGGATGGTTATTATATTTCAATGGCTGACTACTTTTGTTTTTTCATCCCCTACAAACTATTTAGTATGTAAATTTGTCCAGAGCAAACTAATTCAAATTCAAGCGCTGACATGATTAAAAAGTCAGAAAACTCTTTCTATCAAATTTTAATACGATTGCATTATTGATTACCTAATCCAAATCCAAATTGACTCATTCTATTTGTTGGGCAAGTGGCCTCAAATCAAGAGTGGGGAATTGAGTTTTAAAAATATTTTCACAAAATGCCTCATTTTCTTTCTTGAAAATGAATTTCTTGAGTTTATATGATTAGATACAAGTAAAGTTTGAAGAATAGAAATTAGTACAAGCAAATAATTAATATGCAAAGTGTGAATCTAAACATACTCAAGTATTCTAACAATGCTTATGTAAAGAGATAAGGAGTTAGAGAGATTGCAAACAAGATATATCCTGGTTCGGTCACCATTACCGTGACCTACGTCCAGATTGAAGCCGCTCGATTAACTTTCCACTAATGGTCAAGTTTCAAGGGTGCTTGACAAACCACTACAACCTTTAAAAATTTTGGTTCTTGAAACCCTTGCACTTCCACTTACTTTCTTAGGTTATAAGCAACTTTTTCACTAGGTCTCACTACCCTCAACTCAAATAAGCAGAAGGAGGGTGTTTAAAAATGGATTAGTACTCTTGAAGTACAAATTATACAAGTTGAAGCTTATGGGTATTGATCAATAACACAAGAATGAAGCTCGAAGGAGTTTTATGATCAATATGAGTAAGAACAAGTAATGAATGTGTTTGACTCAATGAGAATAATCAAGAATGATTACAAAAATCAATGGAACAGTAATTCTTAGTGTTTTGAATCGCAATAAATGAGTTTATATAGGTGTTGGTACGAAACTAGCCATTTATAGTCATTGGAATGCTTACTGCCCAGTAAGTATTCGAATACTTTTCTTAAGGTATTCGAATACTTTGTTCATAGCACAAGTATTTGAATACTAGTCAAGAATACTTTCTTGACAGCGCTTAAGTATTGCAGCTTTTGAGTTGTAAAGCATCCCAACTTGTCTCTAATCACTTTTAGTGTAATTTCTTGACTTGTTGAAATTGTTTTAAGGTTACGAAATATGTTAAGGGTCTTTTTCATGAATTATTTAAAAACTTTCAAGTAATTAGTGCCATAGATAATGCATGCACAAAATTAAGTATCCTTTGAGCTCATTTATGCACCATTAATCAATTACCTTTACATTTAGATCAAAGCCCTAATGATATACTACAATCTTGATCTTTGATCTTGATCATGTGTGTTGAATGATTTGCTTTTGTTGTCTTGTTGAATTGCTCTCTTGGACTTTTTGATTGTTGCAAGTTGCATTATCCTTGAAGTCGCTTCTAAGTTTGTTTGTTATCATCAAAACTCTTATGTAATTCAACCCTTCATTTTGAGTGCATTGGTTTCACACTATTTTTTCTATACTCCCAAACCAACTCCT
>JAVKPL010000966.1:0-15814 GCA_032173675.1 Gastrolobium villosum
ATAAAGCTTACCCAAAACCGCAGTGGTTGATACATTTCCTTACCCTATGTTAATGGGAAGATGACCGAGACGAAGGGAAATACATACGGTAACCAAATATGTGCAATAGGATGATCAAGTCATTAATCTGACTAGTTCTGGGGCAACAAAGCATTGCTAGTGCTCTGTGTTGTCATTAATTGGGTTGTGGGCTTGTTGGGCCCAAGCCCAGTTATGTCAGTAGCTAAGTTGGACCTAATGGGTCACACACTAACACCTTGTAGTTATGATGGACTAGCTTTAAAGGTATTGGGCCTAATAATGTTATTAGCCCAAGAAGTTGTTTGGAAGCCCACCTAAATGGGTGGGTGGTGCATGGAGTTTAGTAATGGGCTTGGATAGTCCAAGCCATTACTAATTAATTTAATTAGTTAAATTAATAATCAAATATTTGAATTTCGAATTTTGAATTTGAAATTTGAATTTTGAAATTTGAATTTAGAATTTGAATTTCGAAATTCGAATTTTGAATTTGAAATTTGAAATTTGAAATTTGAATTTTAAAATTTGAATTTGAATTTGAAATTTGAAATTTTGAAATTCGAATTTTGAATTTGAAATTTGAAATTTTGAATTTTGAATTTTGAATTTGAATGTTTGAACGTTTGAATTCAAGTGTTTGAATTCGAATTTGAATTGGTTTTGAAAAGTTGTTTCATAACAAAAGGATAAGACAGGATCTTATTGGAGCATATTCCTTGGATGAAGAAGCATCTTTGGAGGCTCTCCCTAGGCTGTTTGGTGCATCACTTTTAAGTGATAAGAGTGTTATCTTATCACTTAAAACAAACCTCCATTCAGATTTGGTGGTTGAGGGAATCAGTGGGTAAGTTGATTCAAATTTTGAATGCAACTGCTCAATGTATTTGGACCCTTTATAGGGCTGAATTATGCGCATGAAAACTATATACTATATGATAGTTTATGAATTTAAGTTTAAATTAATTTGAATTTAAATTCATGTGGATAAGATTGGAGGTTGTTGGCAAAGTTTGTTTTGCAACAGCTCCACCTTATCACACTGTTTCATGCATAACTTTCAAAGAAATTTGAAAGTTTGTTTTTCATTTTGAATGAATGAATTCCCTCCTCCTCTCCAAAGGGTGCGCATAAATAGACATGTTCCTCACCTTAGGTTTCATTGGAAAACCAAGCCAACTCTCCTCCTCTATGCACCATTCTGTAGGGTAGCTCAGTACACCTTTCCAAACAGGATACCTAGCCTCCACCCTCACCACTTGTGCGCATAGCAAGCCTCATTGTGGTGTTCATCTGGTGGCTTTCAAGAAAGAGTTCTTGCATCATAGACGAACGGTGATGTGGATCACCATTAGAGGGTTTGAACCCTTCAAGCTTGACATCTCATCTCTCTGACTGATCAGGCCAAAACAAGGTAACATCATGCTGTCTTAAAGCATGAATCTATGAGTGCATGTATGTTCCGCAGTAAAAATTTTGTTTTACACCTTACACGCATCGGCCTTCAAAGGCCAGTTTACTATCAAGGATGATTTCTTCTTGAGAGCCAATATATAGCCCGACTCTTCTTCCATATGTGAACCTACAATACAAAGAATAGAGTTGTAATTAGACAATAATTCAAATACCTCATTTAGATGGTGCAGTAGTAAACATGAATGTAACTAAACATAGCATAGTAGATGGTTTACTTGTGCTAGCATGTGCCTTAGATACAAGAGAGGCAGCGCTAACTTGACTGTGTTCCTTTACATTATTCAGTAAGGCCTCAACAACGATATAGTCTTCTTTTGAAAGTTTTAATTTGAGATCGGCCGCTGACAGCAGCTGATGGTCTTGAGACTGGTAGACAGGAAACCTCCATTCTACCCCGTCTGGAGATACAAACTAGGGGTGTTGCCCAACTTCAGCAACAACCTTGAAGAATAATTCTTTAAAGTCCTTTAAGGAGTTAGTATATACAAAAAATGACTTCCTTGAAAGACGCCCCAGATATTGGGACGACTCCGAATACTAGTCCACCCCTTCAACTCGGGTGCTTCAGACCCAATTCGTGGGGTATAAACATTAAAGAAGTGAAGGAAAATAGATATGGTGCAGGGTAAGTTTAAAGATGAACATAACTGTTCAAAAGCTATTATATATGCCCAGCCATTGGGGTGTATCTGGGATGGAGCAAGACGAAGGTGGTTTAAGTGGTCAATTTAAAACTCGAAAAAGGGAAACCTAAAACCGACCTTGGTAATTAGATCCTGGTAGAAGAAAAAAGAAATAGGCTCTTATGAATTCTTCCCTGAGTAGACAGGTTCATTCTCTGCAAATGGGAATACGTTGAATTCAAACAGGTTGCCAATAGGGAGCCCGGCTATGTCTTCAACACTCATGTTTGATCTGAAGCTCAAGACTTCAGTGGTCACCTATGGATATTGACTAATGAGTGATGCGTAGCGGTTTATAATTGCATGTTAAACGAATCCAAAAGTGACACTTGGAAAGGCATCATCATGACTTGCAACGATTCAGATTTCAAAGGAAAAACTTGATCCTTGATCTAATTAGCCGAGATATGAGGATTAGCAACCCACATCTAAAATATACTTAAAATGATGTGGTTAATTAAGTCAAACAAAGTTGAAGATACAACCTACAGCCTTGAGTAGTCGAGTTATAAAGTTATAGGAAATGTTATCATCCCGTTTATACACACCAAAGATAAGGGTGAACTCGAAATAAAGCATCCCAATACTTTAAATACTCAAGCTATTCGACTGGGGGAGGAGAAGGCAGTAATAGAAGGCAGTAACTACAATTGCATTAAGAATACGATTGTGGTTACAAATTGAAGATAAAGCAAGCTTGGAGAACAGCTTAAAAATAACTCTGCGAAAGATTAAAGATAGGAATACGATATTTCGAAATTTAACCCAAGTTATACAAGCAATGCATCTAGTTACTAAAAGCTCAGTAAAGATGTAATCTCAAATATATTGTGCACCCTAATAGCTTGGATAACCAAACTATTAGGCTGGGGCAATTGTTATGGACCTATATAAGACCCATATATCTAAAGGCCCAACAAATGGCCATTACAAGACAACTGTACAAGAGGACAATTGGGCTTATGAATAGAAGGTCCAAAACTCATATACCCACTAATAAAACTCTATATATAGGAAGTAAAGTCTACAAGTATGACCTAATCTCTCTCATACTGTTATATTGTCACTGTGCATACACACCACCCCACTGGCTTATGACGTTGTTAGTTGTGTACAATGACCTTCCATCTCTAGATATCTTCCATCTCTAGATATCTATATCATAGATATCTTAGAAAGTGAATCTGATCCCATATTGACCTATTATCCTTGGGCTAGACATCTCTATCACACAAATATAACAATAATCAAGTCTTTTTTTTTTTTTTTAATTAAGATGAATTGACTATCAACCCATCAATGGTCATGAACAAGATGAGTTAATATTTTCAACCTATTTTGCAAATTTAGATCAACCCATCGTGATCCATTGTTTGCCGATTTAAAGGCAGGTTGGATCAGATCGTGACGCATTGACTCAATTGCTAAAGCTCTATTTATGCAAATTGCTCGTGACTGGTTGATTGATAAACTTGAGTTCAAACAAATAAAAGAAATGGTAAACACTTAAAGATAAGCAGTAATTGGTCAATGTTGAGAAACACTGTGAAGTACGTCAACTTTGTTTCCAACCAAACATAAAATGCTTCCGACTCTGCAACAACAGAGCATTTGATTAGTGATTACTTAAAGGGTTTTATAATTCTCATTTAACATGAGAATTAAAATTTTCCTACACACCCTTCATTTGATTTTTTTAACACAGTGTTTTTTTATCTCTACAACTCTTTTTTGAGAATTATAAAACCCTTACTTAAAATTATTAATCATAACTCTTAACTCAGTGAAGTGTACTTTTGTCTTTTTTGCCGAATGAACCTAATATTCCCTCCAATTTTGCATTTTCATAGTTTGTTTATAATATTTATACACCAATCCATTGAAATTGATAATAGTCAATGTCAAACTGATAGACCCAGTACTCATTTCTTTGCTGGAACTACGCCTGCATGAATGACAATATACTCCATATTTTATGTCTCCTCTTCTCCGTACTTCAACGAACAAAAGTTGAATAGGAAAACTTCCGCAACGGTTGTGACTTGTAGCATAAAAAAGGGGTTGACTTGTATGTAATTTTTTTTTTTTTTTGGGATACACTTGTATGTAAATTTTAAGCAAAAGCCAGAAGCATAAATTTTGTTTCGATAAATTCGTACCGGCAAAGACCCATGTGATTTTGACGTACGGTCAAACATCCAATGGGATACTCCATATTGAGAGAGGAATTGCAAACGTTGTAATTAAAAAATGCAAGTAACATATTCATTACTTTGCCGGCAAGACTTCCATGACTCGGATACAAGCATAAATTCATGGGTGGGGGACTGATGGTTTTTTTATTTATTTTTTATACAACTGTGGTGTTACGCACTAGATGCCAGAGCACCAAATAAGAGAGTAAATTTAATATCTTATCTCAACCCAAAATTTTATATTTATAGGCGGTGTTTCGGGCTATCAAGAAGATGCATTTTGTTTCGGTAGCCCAGAGAACGGAAGAACTTCATAGTTAAGCGTATTTAACTTGGAGCAATTCTGGGATGGGTGACCCTGAGAAATTTTCCCAGAAAGTGTGCGAGTGAGGAAAAAACACACTGAAAAATCTTGTGTTAGTATGTGGGGATAGTCATTAATTCTTGAACTGGCGAGACATTACATGAATGTTACATTGTGATTCTTATTTTTCCTTTGCACGTATGAAAAGCTTTTTCTCACTTTCTCTCTCATCCAATAGCCATGGTAGCACAATGCTATCATTTTTGGGTGCTGCAAGTGTGTTTTCTTGTTAGGTTTCCACTTGTACCCCTTTCTTTTTGCTTGCTTTCGTGGCTTTGGTTATTTTATTTTTGAATTCTCGTGTTGTGACTCAATTAGTGGTGGACCTCATATTTATTAAAAAAAGAAAAAGAAAAGAAAAAATTTTTACGCAAATCGAAGGATCACAAACATGAGAATTCAATTCTTATGCATATTTACCAAAAAAAATAAAAAAATTCTTATGCAACATAAAAAAATATTTTCCCTTTATTTTTTCTGCAAAAAAAGAAAGAAAAAAATGAGACAATAAAAAGAAAAGGAATGTGAGATAATAGGCCCTTAGGAAATGCAAGTCTTTTTCACTTTTCACCCCATTAGGAATAAGTTTTGCAATGCTTTTCTTTTTTCTTTCAAAACAACCAATACATTGGTAATTTAAAATTTTCAAACTTTTTAAACCCAACAACAGAGCAAAGAGCTCATTTTTGCCGAGGAACAAGCACAATGAACATTAATAAGAATTATGATAGGTAAATTACTTAGAATATGAGGAATTGAGGTTATATTGGTCTAGAGATCATTATCTTGCTTCTCTAACTTATCTAGATGGTTTAATGATGGACTCATAGGCTAAATGAAAGAATTAAGCACTAGTCTCGTGCGTTTTAGGGCTCTGGCCGGCACATTTTATTGATTAATAACCGTAATATATCGAAAGATTTTATAATTCTCATTCAACATGAGAATTCAAATTTTTCTACACACCTTTCGATTTTCGTGTTAACGTGAGTCCTACAAACATATGAGCCCACATGCTTTTTATCTCTACAACATAATATTTTAATTCTCCTTCAACATGAGAATTATAAAATCCTATATCGAAACATAAAATCATAAAAGGTCTATGTCTCCTCGTAACTCATAATAAAACTTGTAGAAAACTATTTAGTTTTCTATGAATCACTCCCCACATCCATGAAGCTAAGTCTAAGTCTTGGGGATGTGGTTAGCTCCTTCAGCATGTGAACATACAATATTCTTTTGAGTAATAAATAGAATCTTTTGCGTAATACAATATTCACTCTTATGTAGATGCCCCCTGTGCCTTTCGTTTCTTTCCTTTTGACCAATTATAATTTCGTAATTAACCAAAGTAAATGCAGATCCTATGTGCGTTTTTATTTATTACTCTATGCAGAATTTACATGAGCTTTCAGGTGTGAATAGTGGCATAGTTTTTTCTTTTCTTTTTTCTTTTTCTTTTGGTTGCATGTTAATTGTTAGGGTAGAGTGTGTATCATTTTAAAGGATATAAAGTTGTGTCATTTTAAGAGAGAGAAAGAGATAAACAAAGGAGGAGAGAGAGTTAACAAAAAAATAAAGGTGTGGGTCCCATTTCTTTGTGAGAGTGGAAAGATATAAGTTGTGTGAAGGATAAATACTTTTCCCTAATTGTTATGATTGAAGGTAAAACACTTTATGTCAGTAAATAGTTAAAGAGTGAACTAATCAACATCAAGTCCATTTTTTATTTTTTAAAAAATCAATATTTACTAAGTTGACAGAATTCAAAGTCAAACAGTTGGTTTTTTAAGATTGAAATCACACAGTAATGTAAAGCAATATATAGGTTTGAATTGTAACTTAAATGATTGTTCATTAATTCCTTGGTTCTTAGAGAAGGTTAGAAGGTTACTATGATAGTAGATGACAGAGATATTCATCTGGCAATTTTGTCCTGAAACCTGAAAGTGTTCACCAAAACTTAGTGTTAAAAACTGAATAAGCAGTGTCAAGCGGTTGACTTGAGTTGGGGAAGGAAGGGTTCATATGGAAATGGAAGGGAAGGGGTTTTCTGGCTTATACAAGACTTCAAGTGATGAGCTTTTCCTGAAAACAGTGATGGAAAGCCCTATTGGAATGCCAGTACCAACCATGGATATGCTGAGTTTCAAGGCTGTTTCTCAAAACTTTCGCACGGATAGTGAGGAGCTCTTCAAACGCTGGCTAACAAATGAAGAGGCAAGACCCTGTGTTATATTATATTAGATCATGTTCTTTTTCCGTTTTCTTGTTTTTGTCAAGCATAAGATCAAAGCAGAAATTTTTCGTGACACCACTTTGCTTGAAATACATAATTCCTTTCGAAATTTTTGAAAGAACTCCTGAATTCTATACCTATGACCTGTGCATATGAAACAACATCTACTATTTATTTAACTATGCTCAGAAGCATAGAAAGTGAAAATTTTGGTACCATAATTCCCAGTGTTGCTATTTTCATTCACAGTACCACTCCCCGTTAAATTCCGATTACCAAAGTTTTGCAGTCTTATCCTTGTATATTTTCAAAGTTGTTATTTCCCGGATTCAAACCCGTGAACACGGCTCCAAGCTTGCCTTTTGTATTCATTCACCATATGACCTCATTATTTTTAGGGTAAAGTGTGTGTCATTTTAAAAGATATAAAGTTGTGTCATTTCAAGAGAGAGGAAGAGATAGATAAAAGAGGAGAGACTTGATAAAAAAATTAAAGGTGGGGTCCCACCTCTTTGTGAGAGTGAAAGGATATAAGTTGTGTCATTTAAATGGATAAACACTTTTCCCTTATTTTTAACATGACTTTTTTCTGAAAGGCTTGGTTTTCCTATATAGACATTCTTTTGACTATGGAAATTGTGGTATATATTGATTATCTTGTGATTTTCTTTACATCATTTCTGACTACCCTTCAATTGAATTGATAAATCTTCGTTTCCTAAACCAGGGATATAACTCATCAAGCAAAGGGCCTACTAGTCGATTATCACAGAGGTGAGTTTTTGATTAAAGATCCGTTTTTTGAAAAGCATTAAGAGGGTATGTTTCAAAAGTAATTTGAATGTTTCCGTTATTAGTGTTTATCAAGATACAGTTGCAAGTAGTTTGGCTTTCTCGCTGATCCTTTACCATGTAATGGTTCTGGGTAGATCATTGTTTACATATAAGATTAGAGTTGGTAGATTCTTGTGTTTTATAGGAATATTTGCATGAGAATTCAATTTTCACGTTGTGACTCAAATAGTGATGGGTCCCATATTTATTAAAAAAAAAAAAAAAATTGCACGCAAATCGAAGGGTCACTAACATGAGAGTTGAATTCTCATACAACATGAAAAAATGTTTTCCCAATATTTATTCACTTAACTGTTATTTGTGTGTTCTAGGGATATTCATTTTCTTGGCAACACTCCAGTTGCTGATTCGTATTTTAGTTTGACATTTTGATTCTGTTTTAAATTCAGGGTGTCCTCTGAACCATCTAATCTATCTAATCAGCAAAATGTCTGTGTAAATTCTGTGGAAAGAAGCAATGACAAATTATATATGCAAAATAACCCTTTGCCTAGTGATTTTTCAGCTGATTTCAATCAATTTCCTATCAGGTAATTGCAGTAGCCTACCTGTAACAGCTAAACTTAAGAAATAGAACCTTCCTGATTATCTCCTTTGTAATTTGACTTTTAACTAATACAGTTATTCATTTGATTAAGAAACTAGTCACAATATTTATAATCTAGTTTTCTGTCAAATTTTGCCAGAGATCCTTTGGATAGAGAACTGCAATCAAGTAACTTGTTTCTTGCCAAGGTTTGTTCATATCAAACTTTTTGCTTAAGCCTAGGTTCAATAAAACTTCATGGTCGTTTGATGTCATTATTAATGCAGGCCTGGTTTTTAAGCGATCAACGAATGACAAGAAGCCGATCCTCTGAACTGCGGTATAATTATCACATCTTGTTTATGTTCATCAAAATCATATTCACGAGTTACTTAAAACAATACTTGGCTCGATTAGGGTTATGAACCAAATCGAACTATGAACTGTATCATAAATAATCACATTTCGTGAATTATTTTAAGAACTGAACCATATTTTCCAATTAGTTTAAGAATCGAATCATTTTTCTAAATTGATTTGTTTCTCTTGTAAGAACCACTTTATTTGTTCAGTTCAGTTTAACATAAAAAATCAAACCAAACCAAAATATGCTCGTTCCATGGATCGCAAAAAAACCACATCAACCAAACCAAATCCTAAATAATCACATATATTTTTTAACCAGTTTGAGAATTAAACCATTTTTTTAGCCACTTTAAGAACCAAAGATAACATCTTTATCAATTTGGTTCTGATACAACATATAAAACCGAACCAAACCCAACCATATCACCCTAGGCCAAATCCTGGGAAAGTGACCATTTTGTCACGTTTTGGACAAAAAATTTACCAGACTGCCACGCTAACAGTAAATTTTACCAAAATGCCACGCGGCATAATTCGCTACACAATATAGCGAATTATGCATGCAAGTAATTTACTATATAGTGTGGCGAAATATGCCACGTCAGAACCAAAAATGCCACGTGTCAAATTTTCAGAAATTCGCTACCTAAGGTAGCGAATTATGCCAAAATGTCAAAATTTGACAGGTGGCATTTTTGGTTCTGACGTGGCATATTTCGCCACACTGTGTAGCGAATTACTCGCTACATTGTGTAGCGAATTATGCTGCGCGGCATTTTGGCAAAATTTACTGTTGACGTGGCAGTCTGGTAATTTTTTTGTCAAAACGTGGCACTTTGGTCACTCTCTCCCAAATCCTATGTCTTATCACCCATTGGGCTTTTGTACGAGAAGGCGTGTTAGAGATATATAAAACCATTTATATAGCTTTTGGGTTGAATTCGTTATTTACAAAAAGATATTTTGAACCACTTACTTGATAGGCTTTCTTTGCAGGCGGAGATATACTGTGTAACACCCCGTTCTAGAACCGGTTTGTTAACATTGACTTATGATATTAAGCGCAGTTACAATCACATTGGTGCAATTAAATCCGGTTAAATTTTTCTTTTAAAGCAGGCCGAATTAAAATTACCCAATTGCGTGACCATAACCATAATACATTGCGGAATGACATAATTAAAGCTTAATACCATACTTTCATTTCATTTATTACAGTCTCCATTTGTCCATTATCTTATAGGATTTTTCATTATTTACGCGTGGGTTCAAACCGCGCTCAAATCGGAGCACCGTAGCCCAAGTTATGAGGTTTTTAAGCGACAGGTGCTGAAACGTCCGATTCTCTACGCTTCAAGCGTAGAACTCTACGCTTCAAGCGTAGAGGAGATTAATGGGACAGTGGGTCTACGCTTCAAGCGTGGATCCTACGCTCCAAGCGTGGACAGTCTGGAGCAAGCACCCAAAACAGGGCAGTTTGACCTACCTGTGGTGTTTTAACCATAACTTGAGTTATACTTATCCAAATTACACAATCTTGGTCTCTATGGAAAGCTAAGAAACATATCTACAACTTCCATCAAGACACAAGGATCCAAATCTATCGTATAGGATACGAAAATTGGACAACAAGACAGGGTATCTTTGTTTTGAATTGGTTTTCCCACCTAAAGGTCTTCTTTCACCTAATTTACATCATATAATCCTTTCAATACATGAATTCTAGTCTCTCTAGATACTCATACACAAGGGAAGCATACATATCATTTAATCATATATGCAAATACCCAATAATTACAACATAGCATGTTTACAAGTTTCAATTACAAATCATGGGACTTAGCTACAAAACACTATGATCACTCTTTGGCTCCCATCAACAAAAGAGATACCAAAAGCATGAGCATAGGCTAAGTCCACCCAAATAAATATAGCATGCATATGACAATTGATTCTCATTTAGCAATCCTATACATGTGAACTACAAAATAACATGCTTAATCAAATGACACGATATCTTCATATGCCCAATCACTTCAAATATGGCCACTTGCCATCAGAGGCTCCTGCAGCATCCTTTCCTGAAAGGGGGTCCCCAACCACACGGGGTGAGATATACGAATATATCCAGTAAACCAGGGGTCCTTGGAGCATCTCTCCACCCCATAGTTCAATAACAGTGTAATAGCAATGACAATAATAATGCAGCAAATACATATCCATGCAAGTGTACACAACATCTCCAGGAGAAATCCCTCGAGCTCTCGAGCTGTCCTAAGGATACTCAGATGCGGTAATCAGTGCACAATCTCATGCTACCGTCCTTCTTCTTAAAAAATATCACTGGTGCTCCCCACGGGGACACACTAGGCCTAATAAACTGCTTAGCCGAAAGCTCCTCAATATGCTTCTTTAACTCGGCTAATTCCGGTGGTGACATCCGATATGGAGCCAGAGAAATGGGTCCCACACCAGGCAACAAATCAATGGTGAACTCAATCTCTCTGTGAGGTGGAAGCTGCGGAATCTCATCCGGAAACACATCCACAAACTCCTTCACCATGGGAATATTGTCAATCTCCTCATGACTTCCACCCACTAAACCCCCCACAAAGACATATCCCAATGCCCCGGCCCTCAAAGCCTTTCTAACCTGCAGCACAGATAGATATGGGGAAGAACTAGTAGCAGAATCATTAGCAGAGAGCACAATTCTTTTTCCACAGCAGTCTATCATAGCACAGTTCTTTGATAACCAATCCATTCCCAAGATAACTTGAAGACTGATCATCGGCAAACAAATAAAATCCAGCACATAATCTCGGCCTTCATATTTAAATTCCACATCCTTGCATAATACTGATGTGTAACACTCCTCTCCAGTAGCAGTCACCACTTTCATTGGAGGAGAAATGTCGTACATTTGCAAGTTTAGCCCAACGGCCATAAAATCAGACATACAGGAGTGTGTAGCTCCCGAGTCAAACAAAACTTCAATATCCATATTATCAATATAAATTATACCTTTCACAAGATTTGGAGCTTTTTCTGATTGCTGACGGTCCATGGTGTATACTCTACCAACCGTCTGTGCCTCGATCATGGGAGGAACAACAGAAACAGGAACAGCCGCAGCTTGAACTGCCATAGTCCTCACTTCAGTCTGAGGACATTGTCTCGAGTAATGGTCGGGCCTTCCACATTTATAACATATAATTTCACCGGTGGCACACTAGCCTCTATGCTCCCTCCCACATCCTTTACGTCCTACACCTGCGACCATACAAGGCCTCGTAGGGAGCCATACCCAGACTAGCATGAAAACTATTATTATATGAAAACTCAACCAGTGGAAGGTATCGATCCCATGCCGTACCCTGCTCCAGAGTGCAAGCCCTCAACATATCCTCCAACGTCTGAATGGTCCTCTCAGTCTGACCATCCGTCTGTGGATGATAAGCAGTACTCAGTCTCAACCGAGTGCCAAGAGCCTCCTGCAATGCTCCCCAGAAGCGAGAAGTGAACTTCGGGTCCCGATCACTAACAATATTCTCAGGCACCCCATGAAGCCTCACAATCTCCTTCACATAGAGCCTGGCCAATTTCTCAGCAGAGAAATCTACCCGAACTGGTAAAAAGTGTGCGGATTTTGTCAATCTATCCACAATTACCCAAATAGAATCATAACTAGCCTGTGTCCGCGGCAACCCCACTACGAAATCCATGGAGATACTCTCCCATTTCCATTCAGGAACATCCAGTGGTTGCAACATACCAGAAGGTTTTTGGTGCTCAATCTTGACCTTTTGACATACCAGACACTTGGAGACAAATTCGGCAATATCTTTCTTCATACCAGGCCACCAGAAATTATCTTTAGGTCCTGATACATCTTTGTAGCTCCCGGATGGACAGTGAATTGACCCCTATGGGCCTCTGACATCACTTCCTCTGTCAACTGTCTAGGTACAACAATACGACCCTGATATAATAGTATACCCTCATCATTGCAGGATACACCACTCTGACCTTTCAGTCGTTTAGCACTTTCATTTTGCAGCTGAGCATCTTTAATTTTTGTCATCATTTCGTTCTCAACTCTTGTAATTTCGATGTCACAAATTCTGCCTGGAAAGACTTCAGACAATTTCATATCTCTGAACCTCTCGATTACATCAAAATCTCTCATCATCATGCTTGCCATGCTCACTGACTTTCGGCTCAATGCATCCGCTACAACATTAGCCTTGCCGGGATGATATGTAGGACACCTACTTGCTGGGCAGAGGTTGGAGACTCAGAGCGATTTGGATTGGATTTTGTTCAGGAGACCACTGAACAGATCAAAATGATTAGAGATCGTCTGAAAAAGGCCCAAGATCGCCAAAAGAGTTATTATGATCTCAAACATCGGCCTCTAGAGTTTGAGGAGGGAGATCATGTGTTTCTAAAGTTATCACCAGTTACAGGGGTGGGACGAGCCCTGGGAGTGAGGAAGCTGAGTCCTAGATTTATTGGACCCTATCAGATTCTACGTAGGGTAGGACCGGTTGCCTACCAGCTTGCCTTACCTCCTCAACTATCCAATATACATGATGTATTCCATGTTTCTCAGCTAAGAAAGTATGTAGCTGATCCTTCTCATGTGGTTCAACCTGATGACGTTGAAATTCGGGAAAATTTGAAGACTCCAATTGGACCACTGAAAGTACTCGAGCGGGATGAGAAGAGGCTGAGGAACAAATCTATTCCTGTTGCGAACTCGGCAAGTATACCGATCGTTCCAAGTAATAAAAGTGATAAGTAAGTATCGTCTCCACAGGGATTGTAGACCAAGTACTATAATAACCAGTCTCCTTAAGTTGAATGGATCAAAAGAGGGTAGCAATAGTTGTTGGTTTAAAAACAAAAAGTAAATTAAAAAGTAAATTGCGTATTTTTAGGGTTTTCTGAAGAAAGAGATGAAGAAAGATTGAATTATAAAAGATGTAAAAAATAATTGAGAAAAACGCTGCAGTTAGAGAACACTCACCGATGATCCCCACCTTTTACTCTGGATTAAGTTAAATATTAATATATAAATCGTGAAATTAGATAATTATCAGATAAAGGTATCAATAGTTAATTCTCAATCCCTTGAGGAATTAACCCTTTAATCTCATATAGAACCCTAATTCCTTGAGGTGCCCTATATGAGATCAAGCATAAAGATCGATAATTAAAACATCTACAATATGAATCATGTCTATCCCTAGATCATGTTCATACCGTCGTTCTATTCCCTTTCTGGATTAAAGACCTCAGATCCCTCTTGTTGGCCCTAATCCTCAGATTTATTATTACTTACTAGATTGATCGGATCTAATAATAACAATAACAATACGATCAAAATAGAACGAAATTCAAAAGATAAATATATCAATAAAAACTCAATCCATTGTATCAGGGGTTCACAAGGGTTCGTGACCCTAACTACAGCAAAGATAGATCTAGCCAACCATGACTAATCTTGAAAAAGAAAACATAAAATGAAATAAAAAGAAGAAGAAAAACTAGAAGAACATGAAGATCATGAAGAACACGAAGAACTTCGAAGAACTCCAAGAACTCCGTATTCTCCTCTGAAGAATCTGAATTGTGAGGAATGGAGTGTAGCCTCCCTGAATATGTGGAGGGGACCCCTTTAAATAGGGGCCAATTAGGGTTTCCGCACAAATTATGAAAATATCCTTCTAATGAAAACATAACGTTAAAATTAAATTACACTTATTACAAAAACGGAAGAATTAAATTACACTTTATTACAAAAACGTATAACGGAAATATTAAATTAAATCAGATTTGAATTCAGATTTTGAATTCAAATTCTGAATTCAATAGTGGTGCGATCCTCTGGCGCCTTGTTCGATCTCTCGCGCGGTCTTCCCTTCTTTGTTTTTCAAATTTTGAATTTCTTCATCTCTTAACCTATAAAAATATAGAAAAATCAGTGAAAGTGTGTCTGAACATGGATTGTTAATAATTCATTAAAAATAATAACCTTTATTACTGAATTACTGTCAAATCCTTATTCTTTTTACTCTGAAATATCTATATGATGAAGGCATATCAAACAATTCCCAGATTTAGATATTGCTGTCCCCAGCAATAAATAAGATCAAACATTAGGCAGCAATGATAAGACCTGTGAGAAGAATGTATGTCACTAATGCATTTTCCTACATTGAAGAGATTCAAAGTCATAATGCTATGCATGAATGAATTCAAAGTTGAGAATTTCAGTAATCAATTTCTGCATAAGGAATTAGAATCTAGCTTGATCACTCCTTACGAAGATAATCTCTGCACTTTTCACTCTTGTATATTGGGTTTAAACTCTCAATCCATCAGTGCAATAAGACTACCATAGGCTTGATCCTATTCTCAAGTTCCCAAGAATGAGGAATATGTAACACATGCACAATTAGATCTAAAGGTCTTTGCAAGGTTGTAACTTGGCTTAGGTTAAGGTATGAATATTTGGGAAAGTGACTAATTTCTACTGTATATGAGATTGAAACACAACTAGTTGTTCACGCTCAAACACAATTACTCTTTTCCTTTCTATTCATACTCTCCCTTCTCTTTGTTGTCTTCTTTTCTTGACCTTTTCATGCTTTTTCCGTTGCTATGCAACTTTTCATTTTGTTCTTTTTCTCTATGGTCTCAGCTTTTGTTTTTGCCATCACTTTAACTTCGGTGAATTTTTTTCCTTGAATTTTCTATAATCAGTGCTTCAATCTCATTCAAGGTATGTCAAAAAGAAGTCAAGTGTCTTATGATTGAATTTAATAAAAAAACAATAGGCTAAGGCTCAAAGGGGCTAGCAAATGGGAATTTGTTTTTAGGACAATTATTTGGCCAAGTAGTTAACAAGAAAGAATTGCCTTTATCATTTCAGATCATGCATGCATTACAGAGAAACAGATCAAGTTCTAGAGTATTATCACAGTAAGGTCTCTCTACAAAGAAAATTTACTGTATAGGCTCAAACCTCACGGCTGTGCAATCAAACTAGAATCTAAATTCCCTTTATCATCACATATCAAC